>OY728151.1:1278409878-1278679016 GCA_963277665.1 Viscum album
CAGGACACCGGTGACGGAAACGGGGTTTCAAAGGCCTTTGGATGGGTTTTTTGGGGTCAAAAAACACAACAAAATCTTGATTTTGTTAAATTAGGGTGTAGATCTCTTGGCTGCCTTTGATTTAATATGTGGTAGAGCCCAAACGGACACCCGGAGCGAAAGTTATGGCCGTTTGAAGTTGGAGAACTTTTTTCAACCTTCTTATAACTCTCATATCTTCCGCACCTTAGACCGTCTCATGGTTTTGATTATACGTGCCTCTAGATCTCTTCATGAGCTTCGATTTGACTATTCGTGGTGCTTCAACGGATGCCCGGATCAAAATTTATGGTCGTTTTAGTGATTTTGGGGTTTCTCGTGTTTTTTTTATTTTTTTTCTTTCCATTTCGCGGCGGTTTTACCCAAACCACCGCTATTTCGTGGCGGCTTTTTAAAAACACGCTTCTAATCCTCAAAAAAATTTAAAAAAATAATTAAAAAAATTAAGGCATTTCGCGGCGGTTTAAAAACCGCCGTGAAATGGCAGCCCGAAACACATTTAGCGGCGGTTTTTAAAACTGCCGCGAAAAAACCGCCGCTAAATGGTTGTTTTCCTGTAGTGGGAGGAACATTGGTCATCCCTACTGTAAGAAACCGAGTTTTTGGAAACGGGTCAAATTATGACCCGGTTTAAACTTTTGACTGGTTTTTTTGAGAAGTCTGGAAAATCTGGGCAGTTTCTAGAAATTTCCAGACTACACGCCGTGTACTTTAAGTACACGCCGTGTATGAGTTACCCGAGTGACCGTCCATGTGCTTGCCGAGTACATGCCGTGTGAAGACCGTGTAGAACTTTCCTACCACACGACGTGTATTTATAGACACGATGTGTATCCCTTACCCGTGCGAGGCCAGGTACATGTCGTGTGGTGCCTAGGTGTAAATTTCAATCTACACGGCGTGTAGCTATCCTTGACACGTCGTGTACCCATGCCCCGTGTAGCGGCCGAGACCCTGGTCGGGTGCTGATCGTGTACACGGTCCAGACTGTATGCCGGACTCTGCTTAAGTCAGAGTACGAAAATATGTATACATGGCGTGTACTTGGGAAATACACACCGTGTACTTTTTTTTATTTGATCGACTGAGGCGTCGGCGCGCCTCATTCCCAGTTTTCTATTCTTCTCCCCCTTTGGACGAATAATCTGTCCGAAAGACCTCCACGAACACAAATCCTTCTAGATCCGTCGTACGACCTCCGTTCTTCGATCTGTCGGAGGCAGCGAGACCGCATCAGAGAGGCTAACCTCGCGCACCCTTCTTTTTCCTTGATTCCTCACCTGTTCCTCCGTAGATTCCATCCGAACAGAATTTCCAGATTTGAAGGAAACGCAGATCTACCACGATTCATTCTGATTCAGAGGCTGAAATCAAAGGAGTGGCATCGTACGAGTATGAGGTAGGTGGTGCATACCTTCTTTCATGTTTTCGTAGACTTTTGGGGGTGGCGACCTTCGGGTGCGGTGTCGGGTGTTGAGCGAAACCCTGTTTATTTTGTTTTTATTTCATTATCTGCATTGTGGGATGCCTCTGGGTATTCCCTGACCCTGTTGTGATTGATCAAGACCGGGTTAGAGGTCGTTGCTCATTTGGGGAAATTCGGTCGGGGGTGCCGAAATGCGCGTGAATTGGACCGTTGTTTAAACTATTGTGTTTATACTGCTTATTGAATATCTCTAGTTAAACTGTTTAGTTTAATTGTTAAATTGTGAATGAGTTGGGTACTGGTATGGGATAGCACAAGTAGTGCAAATAGACTGTTTAGTAATTGCCTGTTTAAAGTGATGCTTCCAAGTATGAATATGCAATGTGTGATATTGCATGTGTTGAACTGATTTTTGTGTTGGGCGTGGCCCGGATATATTGTTGAGTGATGGGGATCACAGGTTGGGGATTTTATCTCGGGTACTTTGGGTGGTTGCTACCACGGGATTGGGCGTCACAGATGTTTGTTGAGACAGTTGGACTGTCAGGTTGGTCTTGGCTGGGTTACTGGATGGCGAGACCATCAGACTGGAGCGACAGGTTCACAGGGACATGAGGTGTCAGAGATGTTGTGGCTTGGGAACTTATTGAGGTGATTACCGCTCACCGGGTACTTTTGAGTAGTGTGCACACATATAGACTCTGAGATGAGGTGGTACGGCCACTCGCTGGGTAGAGGCCCCTGGTAGATGTGGTTAGGTATATTTGGTTTGGGGGTTCTTGCCATAGAAATCCATGTGGAAGGTGAGGAGCCTTCGGGAGACAGCTTTGAGGTGGTCAGGTTGGGGGCAGAGGCTCGCCGTTATTTGAGGGCAGACATCGTTGTCCCTCTGGTTATCTTTTGAGGACACGTATTGTTGTTCCTCCGGATGTTGTTCCATGGGCAGGTTGAGCTTTCAAGCTGGGTTACGACGGTTGGGCGTGCCTTTGGGACGTTGGTACTTGAGACACATGGTGTCAGGTGGCACGAGGTGCCGGGCTGCATATCAAACTTTCCGGCGTTGGCCGAAGCAGGTGACACTTCATGGTGGCTGTTGAGCACCAGTGAAGTCTTTGTTTACTTTTGGGCATTGCACTATTTATTGTTTTCTTATATAAACATGTATGCCTAAACACTTATATTAGGTACGCACCTCTGGGTGGTATCCTACTAAGACTTGTCTCACACCCTACACGGGCCCTTCGGGACGCGTGTAGACTTTATGAAATTGCATGCAGGTAAAGGGTCAGCCTCAGGAGCTGGACTTTAGTGCTGTTGACTTGGAGACTGGCACGAACCCTAAGGTCATGTCGTACTGGAGTTACTTGTTTAGTATTCTTTTCTTGCATCAGCATGTCTACTTTATATTGTAGCTACGGCTGGCTAGCCATTGGCGCCATGATATATATATATATATATATATATATATATATATATATATATATTGATTTGTATGACTTTTTTGGATGCATGCTTGGTTGTATTAGCAGTTATTGCAGTTGATTGTTGGCATGACGTTCTATTTACTTTCCGCTGCTGATGTTTTTATATTGCTTCCGCTGTTTATTGTTGTTGAATGTGCTTCCGCTATGCGGGTCTAGTTCGAGTCTGCTGAGTCATTTCTTTCTGCTGCATCTTTACTATTATACTCGGACCAGGACCCTTACTATGATCCTCCTAGAGGGTATAGCCTCCCCACTATACCTATTTAGACCCTCGCTGCTAGTCGGTAGCTAGCCTTTGGCGTTTAGGGGAGGTGCGCCTAAGGTAGTAACACCTGACCCGTTCGGCACTGTTCGGGTGGCTGGCCGGGTCCGGGACGTTACAAAGTGGTATCAGAGGAGTTCTTGACAGGGATTTATTAGAATTGTTTTACTGGCTACTAATGAGTTTGAGGCTTCTCGTTTATTTCTGTTGGTTTTACTATTTGGGATATGGTAGAATGGAGATAGTTTGTTACAGGGACTGGGTTTCTAGCTTGTTCTTGGGTGTCTACAGCCCCAGGTATGAGGGATGGACCTAGTTGCCGCGGGTGGGAACTGTTGTTTTTTTTGCTCATATTACAGTTGATATGATTTCCACCTCGGTGGCTCACTTGATGTGTGATGTTGTTGATTGTGATATGTGACTCTTGACCTGTTGTGGTAAGGGAGAATTAGACCTTGGCCCGGTATGGCAAGGCTTGTTTTCTTGGCTTTTGATAGGCACATTTTAGGGTATTTCAATTTCATAATTGCACGTATGCTTTGTGAAGTGATAATGCCATGTGAATGAAATATCAAAATGTCATGCTTTATATTCTTTAAAATGTTAATTGGTGAAATTCCTGATAGAACTGTTAGTTGTGAAAATGTGTATGTCATGCTTTATATTTTGTAGAATTTCATGTTGTTGGATAATTGGGTCTAACTCTTATGAGAGCAGGCAGGTACTATGGGTGAGGCAGTGTAACTGTCAGGATTGGGCGACTCGGTCGTCGGTTTGAGGCAACGTGAGTTGTCGGGATGGGCATGGCCCGAGGTACTTTGATACTTGTCTCTGTTGAGGGAGGGTAAGGAGGCCATGAGGCGGGGATGTCGTGGGGCATGGGTTGCGGTGAGGGGGAGTAAGGGTAGTTGTTATGCACTACCTTTTACTGCTTTCCTTATCTGCGTAGAATATATTGTTATATATATATATGGGTTGTTTGACCATTTATGGTATTCAGCGGGTTACTTCTTCACGACATGATGGAGCGACAGGCAGGAGAGGATAGGGTACCGCAGGATCAGGTTCAGAATCCGGTGCAGGCAGAGCATGAGCCGCAGGTATAGGCTCAGGGACAGGATCAGGTTCAGGATCCAGTGCAGGAAGGGCAGCAGCCGGGTTTGGCAGCGTTCGGACCGTGGCTTGACGAGTAGCTCCAAGCTATCCTAGTTCGTGTCTTTCAGGGGATTGAAAGAGGCGTGCAGGGTACTGAGCCTTCTATGGCGCATCTGACACGGGAGTTCCAGTCACAACACCCACCGCTTTTTCAGGGTGAGGGTGGTCCATAGGTGGCATAAAACTGGATAGAGAGTATGCACATGATCTTCGAGCAGCTCGAGATGCCTCCAGAGTGGAGGGTCAAACTGGCGATGTACATGCTGAGAGGACCGGAAAAACGTTGGTGGGATGTGCAGGTACAGGCTCGTAGGCACAAGGGACTGGCGTGGAAGGACTTTGAGGACAGGTTCTTCAAGCACTTTTATCTGGAGACACTGAGGGCAGAGAGAGCTCGGGAGTTCTTGAGTCTTCAGCAGGGAGACATGTCCGTCATGGATTACGCAGCTACATTTACAGAGCTGTCCCATTTTGCACCTGGTATGGTGAGCGATGATGCAGCTAGGGTGAGGCGCTTCGAGGACGGCTTACGACACGCCATTCGGGTTCGGGTAAACATCTTCAGGCTGGGTTCCTTCTCCAAGGCGGTGAACCAGGCACTCATAGCTGAGGGCAACAAGAGAGAAAAATCTCTTTTTGGCAGGGTGACAGCTTCAGGTGAAGATTCGGATAGCAGGAAGCGGGGGAGAGATGAGTTCCAGCAGGGCGCGCAGGCTAAGGAGTGAGCTAGACCACCTCGTGGCAGTTCAGCGGTGGTTTTCTTTTAGTGTGGATAGCCAGGACATGTTCGAGCTCAGTGCGATAGGCCCCCGAAGGAGTGTCAGGTGTGTGGACAGGTTGGACATCTGGAGAGGTTTTGCAGGTAGTCTTCTCAGACAGCCAGCAGACAAGGACCAGGACAGACTGTGGCATCAGGAGTTGGTTCACGTTCGGTACCGGGAGAGGGTGGCCAAGGTTCAGTTGCACGCGGAGGACGTGACAGGGACAGTAGGACCCAGCTGAGGGGTCCGTGGCCGGAGACTGGGGCAGCACCGCATGGAGTACAGGCTTCAGGGAGCCGTGTGTCAGGTCAGGTGCAAGCCGTGGAGCTGCCAGGGTTTGAGCAGGCTGGAGAGCCGACGACGGTGGTAGGTACACCGCGGGTGTGGCCGTGAGTTTCTTTACTTTCGTTTGGCATGGCCTCTTGAGGCATGTCTGGTTGAGTGCACAGGCTGCACAGGATACTTGTGGACTGACTAGGTGCTAGTTAGTGGGATTGGCATCATATTAGATGTGTTTTATGTTTTATTTATATATCTGAGATGTGTGGAATCAGGAGCATCAAGGATGAAGGTTACTTGAGGTTTTGTGGGCATCGGGGCATCGTGGATGTGGGTTACTTGAGGTTCATGGCACCAGGTTTGAATTGATCATCTATTAGATGCAGGACCTCAGGGAGGCGGACGCCGATGTGGTGAGAGTTACGTTGGGTGTCGGAAGCGACACGTGAGCACCGAGGAGGTGCAGGGGTGACGATGCGTCACGGGAGGACCATGGGTCTGGGAAATAGGTCGTTGGACCTTGTTTGTTTAATTGTTTGATTTGAGCTTTGTTCGAGTTGAGACCGAGTAGGCGATTCCTAAGGTGGGGAGCCCCTTTTTAGGAATTTAGCCAGAACTTTGAGACTGGGGTAGTCTGGGTTGTTTAACCGGGATGGGCATGTTCGGTGCCATCTCCTGGTTTCGTTTGGTAGCTCGAGGACGACCTACGTTAAGGTGGGGAGTTTGTAAGAACCCATGTTTTTGGAAACGGGTCAAATTCTGACCCGGTTTAAACTTTTGACTGGTTTTTTTGAGAAGTCTGGAAAATCTGGGCAGTTTCTGGAAATTTCCATACCACACGCCGTGTACTTTAAGTACACGTCGTGTATGAGTTACCCGAGTGACCGGCCGTGTGCTCGCCGATTACATGCCGTTTGAAGACCGTGTAGAACTTTCCTACCACACGACGTGTATTTATAGACACGTCGTGTATCCCTTACCCGTGCGAGGCCAGGTATATGTCGTGTGGTGCCCAGGTGTAAATTTCCATCTACACGACGTGTAGCTTTCCTTGACACGCCGTGTACCCATGCTCCACGTAGCGGCCGAGACCTTGGCCGTCACTACCACAAAAGCAGTTTTTCGCAGCACCCCCCTTTATCAGCGCTAACAAAAAAGTGCTGATAAAGGGCCCCCCTTTATCAGTGTTTGCTTAGTAGCGCTGATAAAGGGCCCCCCTTTATCAGCGCTTGCTTAGTAGCGCTGATAAAGGGGGGCCTTTATCAACGCTTTTTTTAGCGCTGATAAAGGGTCGGCTTCAAAAAAAATATATATATATATTAATATATTAATATATAAATATAGTTATATTGTTATATAAATATAATATATAATTTTTAAATATATTTTAGATAAGTATAAATGTACATTTACACTTATTATACTTAATATATAAGATATTTAGTGAAAATGACTTCTTAAAAAATTAAAAAAATATTTTTAATTAATATTTTGATAATCATTATGGAGTAATAGTCATTTAATAACAATTTGAGGACTAAAAAAATTAAAAAAAGATTCGGATGTCCGTTTGAGCTCTACCACATATCAAATCGAAGCCTGCGACGAGCTCTACGTCGCTGTGACCAGGGAGGACCCCAGTTAAGCATTTTTCGAGGCCAAAAGAGGCCCAGAAGGCCTCCAAAACTGAGCTTTTTGTCGGGGTACCCATATTTTTTAACATTTTGTGGATTTTCAAACTTGTTTAAGGGGGTGTTATTGGCTTTTCTTAGCGGGGACTGAATTTATTCCAAGGTATTACATTCATATTGATATTATATCTTTGAAATTTCATCCTTTTTTATAATGAACTGCTATTTATAATCAAATATATAATTATATGTACATATTTTTTATATATTCGCACCTAAAAATTAAATTTTTTAAATAAATAATTAAACATATTTACATATAAAATATATTATATTTATCTAAATAATAACTAATATCCATTTTATTTAAAATACCAATATATGAATATTTATATACCTATATATTAATCTAACTACATATATATATTAATCGAACTATATATATATTAATCTAATAACTATATATATATTAATATAACTACATATATATATATATTAGTATTACTATAAATATATATATTAATATCACCATAAATATATATATTAATATCACTATATATATATTAATATAACTATATAAATATATATTCATATAACTATATATATGTTAATATAACTATATATATGTTAATATAACTATATATATGTTAACATAACTATATATATATATATATTAATATAAATATATATTACTGTACGAATAAATATAACTAAATATATATATATATATTAATACCACTATATATATATTAATATTACTATATATATTATAATATAACTATATAACTATATATTATAATATAACTATATATATATATTAATATAAATATATATTACTATACAAATAAATATAACTAAATATATAAATATATATATATAGAGATATCATGAATTGGAAAGCAAATCAAAATAGAGTAGTGGTAAGGGCTTAGGCTCGCAGGGGGGAGGTCTCGAGTTCAAATCCTGGTGGAGGCAGGGGTGCGCGTGCATGGGGAATATTGGAGCAAGCGCTGTTAAAGGGTGGAGGGGGGTGCGTGGGGTGCGTGGGGTGTTGTTAGGGGCTGAAAAGCGCTGTAAAAGGGGGGGTTCAAGCGCTATAAAAGCCCCCCCCCCCCCCCGATTGGCAGTATTTTTTAATTTTTTTTAAATTTTTTTAAATTTTTTTAATTTTTTTTAACTTTTTTTAACTTTTTTTAATTTTTTTAACTTTTATCAGCGCTTTTTTAAAAGCGCTGATAAAAGGGTCCTTTATCAGCGCTAAAACGAAAGCGCTGATAAAGGAAGCGCTGATATAGGACCCCTTTATCAGCGCTAAAAAAAGCGCTGATAAATGGGTACTTTTATCAGCGCTTTTTTTAGCGCTGATAAAGGGGTCCTAATCAGCGCTTTTTTTTAGCGCTGATAAAGGGGTCCTATATCAGCGCTTTTCGGAGCGCTGATAAAGGAGACCCCCCCCCCCCTTATCTATGCTGGCTTTATCAGCGCTTTTCTAGCGCTGATAAAGGCCATTTTTAGCGCTGATAAAGGCCGTGTTTGTAGTAGTGCGTGTGCTGACCGTGTACACGGTCCAGACCGTGTACCGGACTTCGCTTAAGTTGGAGTACGGAAACACGTATACACGGCGTGTACTTGGGAAATACACGTCGTGTACTTTTTTTTATTTGATCGACCGAGGCGTCGTCGCGCTTCATTCCCAGTTTTCTATTCTTCTCCCCCTTTGGACGAACAGTCCGTCCGAAAGACCTCCACGAACACAAATCCTTCTAGATCCGTCATACGACCTCCGTTCTTCGATCCATCGGAGGCAGCGAGACCGCATCAGAGAGGCTAACCCTGCGCACTCTTCTTCGTCCTTGATTCCTCACCTGTTCCTCTGCATATTCCATCCGAACGGAATTTCCAGATTTGAAGGAAACACAGATCTACCGCGATTCAGTCTGATTCAGAGGCTGAAATCAAAGGAGTGGCATCGTATGAGTACGAGGTAGGTGGTGCATACCTTCTTTCATGTTTTCGTAGACTTTTGGGGGTGGCGACCTTCGGGCGCGGTGTCGGGTGTTGAGCGAAACCCTGTTTATTTTGTTTTTATTTCATTATCTGCATTGTGGGATGCCTCTGGGTATTCCCTGACCCTGTTGTGATTGAGCAAGACCGGGTTAGAGGTCGTTGCTCGTTTGGGGCAATTCGGTCGGGGGTGCCGAAATGTGCGTGAATTGGACCATTGTTTAAACTGCTGTGTTTATACTGCTTATTGAATATCCTTAGTTAAACTGTTTAGTTTAATTGTTAAATTGTGAATGAGTTAGGTACTGGTATGGGATAACACAAGTAGTGCAAATTGACTGTTTAGTAATTGCCTGTTTAAAGTGATGCTTCCAAGTATGAATATGCAATGTGTGATATTGTCAGTGTTGAACTTCTTGTTGTGTTGGGTGTGGCCCGGATATATTGTTGAGTGATGGGGATCACAGGTTGGGGCTTTTATCTCGGGTTACTTTGGGTGATTTCTACCACGGGATTGGGCATCACGGACGTCGGTTGAGACAGTTGGACTGTCAGGTTGGGCTTGGCCAGGTTACTGGATGACGAGACCATCAGACTGGAGCGACAGGTTCTCAGGGACACGAGGTGTCGGAGATGTTGTGGCTTGGGAACTTATTGAGGTGATTACTGCTCACCGGGTACTTTTGAGTAGTGTGCACACAGATAGACTCCGAGATAAGGTGGTACGACCACTCACTGGGTAGAGGCCCTCGGTAGATGCGGTTAGGTATATTTGGTTTGGGGGTGCTTGCCATAGGAAGCCACATGGAAGGTGAGGAGCCTTCGGGAGACAGCTTTGAGGTGGTCAGGTTGGGGGCAGAGGCTCGCCGTGATTTGAGGGCAGACATCGTTGTCCCTCCGGTTATCTTTTGAGGGCAGGTATCGATGTTCCTCCGGATGCTGTGTCATGGACAGGTTGAGCTTTCGAGCTGGGTTACGACAGTTGGGCGTGCCTTCGGGACGTCGGTACTTGAGACACATGGTGTCAGGTGGCACGAGGTGCCGGGCTGCAGATCAGACTTTCTGGCGTTGGCCGAAGCAGGTGACACTTCATGGTGGCTGCTGGGCACCAGTGAAGTCTTTGTTTACTTTTGGGCATTGCATTGTTTACTGTTTTCTTATATAAACATGTCTGCCTAAACACTTATATTAGGTACGCACCTCTGGGTGGTATCCTACTGAGACTTGTCTCACACCCTACATGGGCCCTTCGGGACACGTGTAGACATTATGAAATTGCATGCAGGTAAAGGGTCAGCCTCATGAGCTGGACTTTAGTGCTGTTGACTTGGCGACTAGAACGGACCTTGAGGTTGTGCCGTACTGGAGTTACTTGTTTAGTATTCTTTTCTTGCATCAGCATGTCTACTTTATATTATAGCTACGGCTGGTTAGCCATTGGCGCCGTGATATATATATATTGATTTGTATGACTTGTTTGGATGCATGTTTGGTTGTATTAGTAGTTATTGCAGTTGATTGCTGGCATGACGTTCTGTTTACTTTCCGCTGCTTTTGTTTTTATATTGCTTTCGATGTTTATTGTTATTGAATGTGCTTTCGCTATGCGGGTCTGGTTCGAGTCTGCTGAGTCATTTCTTTCCGCTGCATCTTTACTGTTATACTCGGACCAGGACCCTTACTATGATCCTCCGAGAGGGTATAGCCTCCCCACTATACCTATTCAGACGCTCGCTGCTAGTCGGCAGCCTTTGGCGTTCAGGGGAGGTGCGCCTAAGGTAGTAACACCCGACCCGTTCGGCACTGTTCGGGTGGTTGGCCGGGTCCGGGACGTTACACCTACTAGATGGAACCTTTCAGAAAAGGTATCGAGGGACTTTAAGCATCCATATTGGATGGTGCCTCTTGGAAAAATCATCGAGGAACTCTAATCATCCTTGCTAGATAGTACCTCTTGGAAAAAGCATCGAGGAACTATGATCATCCCTGTTGGACGGAACCTCTTAAAAAAAAGCATCGAAGAACTTTGATCAACCCTATTGGATGGAACCTCTTAGAAAAAGTATTGAGGAACTCTGATCATCCCTGTTGGATGGTACCCCTCGTAAAAAGCATGTCATTGCAGTCATCAGGTGTCACCCCAGATAGGCATCACACCGGAAACATCTCGCATCGTATCTCAGAATCCACTAGGGATGTCACCTTCTCTTTCGACATGGGAAAACTCTCAGGACATGCTACTAATATGCCAAAGTATGAGTCCAAGAGAATGAGATACGAGAGATAGAAGATTCGTAAAGTGGTACACGATGTGTGTGGGTCCAACATGTCGTGTGGAGTGCACACGTCGTGTGGTCCCGCCTCTTTTCCCAGTCGTGTTCCTTTCTATACTCGGGTACTAAATTGAAAATCAAGTACTACTAGGCGTGCTAGTGTACTCCTAGAGTACATGATATCTCTACCTAAAAAGTTGACGACTGCACATTGCTCATTGTTACACCAAAGGGTGAAAAACGTACTTTTGCTCACATGCCTCCTCAAAAGGCACCATATAATCAAACTGATCATACCATTGTGATCCTTGAAAAAAAATGCACAAGATGGACAATTCATTCGCCCTGAATGGACATCTGATGTAAAAGTCGTATATCACTGCATTGCGCTTGAATGACGTCACGTGGGGCCCACTCCTTGGTCCCGAAAGAAAATATATGGATCACGCTATTGAGATCCTCTCAGAAAAAAACATAGGATCAACCACTCGTTCACTCTGAATGAATACCCGGTGAAAAGGTTGCATTTCACCGCAACATGTGCGAACGGGGCCTCATGGGACCCGCGCCTCGATCTTGATTTAAAAATTATGAAATTGGTACCAAAAGATCTATCTCAATTTCAGGGTTACAACTTCACAGACATTTCTCCAATCCGATGTGGAATGGAAGATTTACGACATATACATGATTCCGAAACAATAATAATATGACTATTATTGGGCATTTCGTGGACCCGAGCCCCAAACTAGAATTTAATATTCCTCTTTGAACTTGATTCGACCGTATTAATCCCAAGGTTGCTCTGCCGCTGATGGTTTGTCAAACCAAGGTCGCGCTGATGAGTTACGGATGAAAACACGGTTTTTCCAACAAACATAATAACAACATTATTATATTATTATATTTATATTTATTTAACCTTTATTTTCATTTTCTCTCAAAAAAAAAACTCATGCTCAACCTCCTAAATGTGCTAAATGTGCAGGGCATAATCCCCCATGATTGACCCCTCTTTTATCATTTATTTTTCCTTTTTTATTATTTTATTATTCCTCCCTCCAATCTTCTCCATCTCATTCTCTTCCACAAAGTGCTCCCCGTATAAATTTGGCTCCCAGCAGTCAGTCATACTCCAAACCGAAGAACACGCCCCACGCGCACCACCCTATAGGCAAACAGGGAAGCCGCCTCGCCTCCGGTTCGCACACCGCCAGACCGCCTGCTTGCCCTCGTCGTTGGCCGAAGCCACCTGGCCCCCGCTGGCTGCGCGCGCACCGCCATACTGCCGAGAGCTGCACCGACCACCATTTCTCTCCTAACAGCATCCCTGAAATCATGCAGCCCCCGCTGGAAGCCTAAATACACCTGTAAATCCTAGATCTATGGTAATCGAGTCTCATCGTCATTCTGGATCGTCGGACGCCGCTGCCCTGAACCGCCGGAATCCGCTCATCCCAAACCATCGGAAACAACTCACCCCGACCATCGATGCCATTATTTGCCCAGGCCGTTGGGATTCGCCGCTCACCGCTATGCACCAGGGGCTGCCGGGCGCCACTAGGGAAGGAGGGTCACACCACCTCTGTTCGCTGATCGCCATCTCCATCACGTCTGGTGTCAATAAACTCAAATTTGGGACATAAAACACCATATCTAGCCTCCTATCAAACTATATTGCAACACAACCGGGATCTTGATCCCGATTCTGTATCTGCGGCATCCTTCGATTGTGCAATGATTTATTATCAAGTATTTGTCTGATTGTCAGTGGAACGAGAAACCAAGGATGAACACACGAAGGGCAGAGATAGAAAAATTTCTAAACAGCAATAAAAATCGATCTATGGACATGTTTGTTTGACCATCATCGATGTGGTTCAATAATGGGAGGAGTAATCAACTAAAAATGTTCCATACTAAACAAATCTAAATTTCAGGAATAAGAAAGCAGAAAAATGGATTAAACATGGAAATTTCAATCACCAAATTAATTTTTTTTGGATTAATTCATGTTTGTTATGAAAAAATCATCTGGGCATAAAAATCCACAAAGAAAATTCCTACCTGGATTGGATCCGTTGTCATTGATTAAGATCACACTTGCGCAACGATCGGAAGATGTTGTTGTGTTCGTCGCGCTTCAATCCGCTTGGATCCATGACTTCCTCGTTGTTCCTTAATGGGAAGGAGTGGAGAGGGAGGTTGTCATCATTGGAAAAATAGGATTACGAGACCAAGATCTCATAACCATGGATTTATAACATCTCATTAGGTTAAAAAAATTAATCAAATAATTAAATAAGAAATTATTTAATTATTTAATTAATCATTGACGCTGTCACATAAGCCAAACTCCCGACGCCGACAAAGGTTATACCCTGCTTAGGGTAAAATCTACGTTCTGAACTCTACGGTGGTCTCATATTTCTCACCCGAGCCCCCATCTGTTATTTATTAAGGTTTGATCCATTAAATGAATTAATTAGTAATTTAATACATCCATTTAACATATTGTCAATGAGCGAGGGGTTTAAGCGTCCTGCACTGACTCATTTTATGTCGCGCCAAGGGGAAACACCGTGTTCTGGACCCAACCACAGTCTCAAATTTCTGATTCGATCAACTGTTTAAGATATAGTTTCTGACACGTGCATAGAATAAAAGCACTAAATTTTTTATAAAATTAATTCTGAGCACACTAGGACTCCGAATTGCATGTCGTCTCAACGCCCAGCTCTGGAATAATATTTAGAAATATTCCAAAGTATTATTAGGAAAAAACAAGGTCTCCACATATATAATGTATTTATTTGTGACCAACTAATTCAAAATGAGAATAAAAAGCAATGGAAAAGAAAGTTAGATTTTTTGAATAAACTATTACGATGCTCACAATTGTGATATTCCTAAATAAATTAAACAAATAACTTTTATGGAATTATTTTATGAAAAATTATATGTTATTTTTTCAATAAAATTTTCAGCATTCAAATTATGGGATTTCTAGAAGATATATAAGAAGGAATACAAATTTTTTCTTAAAATTTATATTTGTATATAAGCAAATTGTTTTTCCTTTTGCGCACTTGTTTAAATATTATTTTGGGTAAATTTTAGATATTATATTTCAATAAATTGAAATTAATTTTCTAACTCACGGTGTTGATAATATATTAGGTTGAACTTTTTTTAATTCTCTTAAAATAAAAAAATTTCCTTGAATAGTGAAAAATATTGGTTTTTATTATGAATTTAAATTTCATTTTGATCATTTTAAACATTAAAACATTGGTTATTATTTGTTTACAAGTAAAATTATTTCACATATATATCTATTAATACAATTTTTTCATTTTAATCAATTTCATATTTATTTTTGATACAAATAATTTTGAAACTTATTGACATTTTCTATTTGGATAACTACTTTTCAATCGCATCTCCGGGTTTAGATTTAAATTATATTTTACCAATTATATTTTATGAATTTTTTAAAATGATTTCCAAATTTTTTATTCCTCAAAATTTATATATTATTGTAATTTCAACTTATTTTTTCCATAATGAATATTAAAAATAGTAAAAATTATATATTGATGTTGAGGTAAAAATGGGTTTACAGGGGTAAAACTAAAAAGATAAGGGTTAAAAATATCCCAAAACATATCCATACTAAATTTGATATATATATATTTTGACCCTAACACTTATAAGGTTCAACAATGACCTTTTTTTGTTATTTTTATCTTGTGAAAAACATGTCTCTACTATTTTCTTTACAAAATTGACAACTGTGCCACTCACATCACTTATAAAAAACCCACCCACTCTTTTATCCTATTAATAACTAAAAACCCTTTGTTTCATCCAACACATGATAAAATTTTTCCATTAATTCCCTTACATCATCCTATAAAAATAATCTTGGTTAGGAAACCCACCGAAGAAGGATTTAGGTGTAAACTAAAAGAGGCTATCTGATGAATAGAAAAGATTCATAAACATGCATTTTTGTTTTCTATATTATTCAACATTTTTAAATATTTTAAAATATATGATAAAATAAAAAAACAAGTATTCCTTATATACTGATATAATATAATTTTAATTGAATAACATAAATCCATCTCCTCTACCATCAAATGGGATACAAAATAATCATTATTGTGCACGGTAGACAACCACATTGTGAATTGATGTTCTTCATTCTCCATCACCACCTATCATGAAATTAATAAATTAAGGATTATGTTTTTATATATGAAATATATTATATTATTATACTTATTTAATTATTATATCACATATACCATATGACATTCCCTTATGTGGGAACTTGATAATGTCACTCGTGTGTACGGTGGACTGCCGCCTCACGAAGAAAAGTTATTCACGTATGCTTTGTATGGAAGGTAATAAAGATAGTTTTAATGAAAATATTTTTTATATATTAAATAAAAATATTTATTTCATGGTAAAATATTAGTTACCTTTCATTCTTTTAATTCATTGAGAAAATGTGAACAATATTCATGAATAAGTATGATATACCGTCTTTATGAACGGTGTATTTTATTTTATATCTCTAAATTTTATGTATTATTACAAATATATATAAATAATTAATATATTTGATATTTATATCATTTTTGGAATTATTAATAGGATTCAACCATGATAAATTTATGATTACAAAAAATAAAAAATCAAAATATACATGAAAAACAAAGCTGTTATTGACCAAAAAATGATTTTAACATATAATTGTTAATAAAAAAGTAAAAAAGGTCGTAAGAAAATTATATATTATATGATATATTTAATTATTTTCCGTTAATATTTTTAAAATAATATTATATTAAATTATACTAGAGGTTAAACCATGTAAAAGGAAATCGTGACATAGGATAGTTTCATCTCACTTTTTACTTGTGTAATATATATTCAATATTCACCACCTATTTCATTTATATGGTGTGTGTGCATACCATGAATTTATTTTGTTATTATTATCATGAAAA
The DNA here is from genome assembly GCA_963277665.1 of Viscum album. Lineage (NCBI taxonomy): Eukaryota > Viridiplantae > Streptophyta > Magnoliopsida > Santalales > Viscaceae > Viscum > Viscum album. The sequence goes on from OY728151.1 coordinate 1,278,426,217, forward strand.
TTATGGTGATTTACTTATCCATTTTAGGATCTCTCTTTGATGGTGTTTATAGTTCAAATGTGTCCAAACCAGTAAAGATTTTTTTTATAAATATTCCTTATTTGGGAAAGTAGTTATGTGATGCGCCTATATTATTATATGAGATTTATATAATGACCCTTTGAAATGTTATTTCATTAATATAATTATATAAATTATATTAAAATATTAAATTTATGATATTATTTAATGGGTCCTACTATTCAAAAGATAATAAAGTGTTAGTGGTTTTTTGTTATAATATAATTGTTTACCAGTATTGTTTATTATTAACCTTGTCAAGATAAAATATTATGACTTGTTTCTCAAGAAACCAATTAATTTTATTCTCCTATATTTATTGATCTATAATACATATTTCCCTTCAGTTTCATCTATTTATGTACTTAACCTTTCAAAATATTTTTTTTAAGAAAATCATATTTATTTCTCTCTTCAGCCAAAAATATATCATTTCATCCAAAAACATGTTTTCTAAAAAAAATCATTTTATTTTCTAAAAATTACTAAAAATATTTCCCAATGAAAATTTTACCCATTCTATAATTTTAACTAAAATTCAACTAGAATAATCATTTCATATTCTAAATAAGTCATGTTTTTCATTAACCAAAAATATGAAATGAATATTTGTTTTGTGGTGTATGTAATGAATAATATCTCCTACTATCATGAACAATTATTATGTTAAATCTACCATTATAATTTTCAATGGTTATTTTTAAAAAATAGTATTTCTAAAATTTTTATATTTCAAAAAATATTTTTGAATGTGAAAATGTTATTTTATGGTATAAATTTTTTAAATTTATTTTTAATCTTCATTTATAAGATTCAAATATTATTCTAAAAGAAAGGTATTTTGAAAATTGCTTGTTAAGGGGTAATTTTATTTTAATAAAAAATGTTAAATTTTATCTTTCAAAATCATTTTACATCTAAGTTGATACCCTTTAATGTTACTAAATCTTTACCGGTGATATAATCCAAGGATACAATTCTAATTATTTCTCAATCTGGTTTATGTTTATGATGAAGTGATGTTTTTGAAACCTATTTATTTTCCACAGGTTATCTTATGAAAAAAATTATGAATCCCCATTTCTTTTCATAGGTTTTGATATGATAAACGATTCATGAAGGGAATTTATTTTAATGGGTTATGATATGTTAATTTTTTTATGAAACACAATTCATTCCATGGGTTCTAATATGTTGAATGTTTTATAATCTTATGAAACATCATTGTATGATTTTCATTATGTGATCATGGTTAATTTAGAAACAACGAATGTGGTTAAGTTATAACCAACAATGTGTGGGACATATATCTCTCTTCAATCCATTAGGTAAAGGTTAATATCTAATTAGGTAAATATGATTGCAATGGGGATTGAAACTAGTTCAGAAAGGGATATGTTCACTATGATAGTCTTGGGAGAGAACCTTTACTACTGTGATGGTTTTGGTAATGATCCCATTTCACTATGATATACATGAAAATATTCCTGGACTACTAGGGAGATTATATTCTAGGGTTATGTGTATTCCACAATTCCATGTTTTATGTCAATGTTATTCTCTCATGCATCATTTTATTTGATTTCTTTATGATTCATCACTTATGATCTTTCAATAATTATTCCATTACTCAACATTTATATCTTTTCAATGATAGGTATGGTTTTGAAATGTTATTCTCATGTTATAATACCCTTATTCTCATGTTATTAATACTTATTTCTATTTTAATCCCTTACATAGAATATGATCTCACCTTTTTATTTGATTCCTTTCCCCAGGAAATGAATAACGATATTATGTATGATATATATAAGATGGTTACTAGTTTTTAATAACATAGTGTGAGATGATGTAGCTCACTTATGGACCATTTCGTTACATTTCCATGTCTCTAAAGAAATAGTACATAAAAAATTCTAGTGTGAATAATTATGTTGTGTAAGGAATAATCATCTATTAGGATGTTATACTTATATATGAGATGATTGGGTCACAATAGTTAGTATCAAAGCTTGGATTTGTCAACTGTTGGAAACTAGGATGATAAAAATTTCATGAGCTCAATATGGATATTTCTAAGGATATATATATATGTATATAACTAAGGATAAGTCTAGGGATAAGTCAAAGTAATGGAAAATGTCATTGAATTTTGGTAAATTATAGAGTAAGTGGCATCTAAGATATTATATCCCTATCTAGATAATATATTTTTATGTGGAACTGGTAAATAGGTATATAGGGGGAATAACATTGAAAAGGGAACATTGAGATGTAATCAATCATCCCCAGGTGGAAGACAATGGACTTTTCTTCACAACAAGTTTAATTCTCCTAGGGGATATGTCTTGGAAATTCAAAAATGATTTACGAACCATTATTAAGGATTTTAATAATGACCATTAAGGACCTGTGTTAAGACTAAGGTGTCATATATTTAAAATAATTGTTAGGTAAATAAGTTCCTTATGACTTTTCTATTCCTTATATTTTGAAAATCAAAAAAAACTTCTCCTTAAAGATTATTTTATTTCACTAAGGAAATACATATGCTTAACCATTATCATATATATATATATATAATGCTTAATGTTCATTACATAATCTAAACTTTAAAATCCTTAAGACTAAATTCCCTTAAGATTAATCAGATCCTTATCTAAAATCTTGGAACCATACAGTTCTTTGGAATCTTATTCTTTCTACTTTGAGAATATGATTCTCTATCTTTTTAGACTAATATTCACTCTAGAATTTGACTCCGTTTCATTTAGAAATTAGACTCTAATTTCATCTAAATCTAGACTCTAATTTCATCAAAATCAAGAATTTTATTTCATCAAAATACAGACTCTTATTTCATCGAAATCTAGAATCTGATTTCGTCGAAATCTAGACTATATTTTCATCCTAATCTAGACTCTGATTTCAACGTACTCTTGATTCCGATTTCATCAAAAAATATACTCCAATTTCATAAAAATCTAGACTCTTATTTCATCTAACTCTAGACTTTAATTTCATCGTAATCTAGACTCTTATTTCATCGAAATATAGTCTCTGATTTCATCGAATTTTAGACTCCATTTCTACACATTTTCAAACTCCCTTTCCATATAATTTTAGACTCCAATTTCCCATTTTTATTATAATCTGACTATTCAAAATTGATAATTTTGCGTTTATTTCTTAACATATTGTCTCAATTTTATCACATCATATTAAAATTAATTTTCTTGAACATGATATTTTTTCTTACATATTATTTTTTCTTACTCATGATAATATTTCTCATATTTTCTTACATGAAATGATGTCGTACAATATATTTTTAACTAACCATTGGTCGAGTGACATATGTCCAGGTCCCTTCGAACATTAAGGAGAAATATGAACATTGGAGGAGGAGTCGACTGTTGGGATTTTCACCTATAAATACCCATACATTGTGACAATTTCAATGTGAGAGTTTTTTCTGCAAGCTGTGAATCAAGAGTTGATTTCTTGGAGCTCTGTGATAAAGCTACAAAATATCTGCTTAACCTGTATTGTGAAAATGTTGTGAACAACTTTTTCAAGTTGTTAACATCTTGTTCTACCTTTTTAGTCTGATTCTAATTATTTCTAATCAATCGAGGGCTTCCGGAGAAAGGTATACATAGGTGCCAATCACCTTAGAGATCGAGGGCTTGCAGGGATAGCAAGAAAAATTACTATATTGGTATCAAGGGATTACACTAGTGTGGGTAAGATAGAATTTCTTGAATGTATAAATCAAGGGACCATTATACAAGGTTGTTGGATACCATTCTCTTTGGGTCAAAAGATTTTTTATACTTGTACCTTTTTTACAGGATTTAATTTCACTTCATTTTGTTAAAGAAAGAAATTGTAACCGCTAGGCATCATCCAGTCCTGGTACCCTCAGCCCCGATTAGCATTGTCCGTCGTCTGCACAAAACACAATAAGGTGCGGGTGCAACCCGTGTAGGGGTGAGTATAATGATACTCAATAGGAACCCTAAGACCCTCAAGGTATCACAAAATCCACAGAGGATAAACCACAATGCATGTAAACCAGTGAAAACCCTACTTAGGTATATGCCCATACATATACCAAAGTTTTAAAATGTTACCCATCTCATTCATGAGGAAACACAAGGCCCAACTCCTTAGCAAAAGTACAACTGTTCCACGAAGGAAAGATTACCACGAAGGTAAGTACCACACAGGTACACCACGCTAAAAAATACCACAAAGGTAAAGACTCAGTTCAAACCAGGTATAACTTAGGTATTATAGTAGAGATGATTAGATGTAACTACTGAATCATCTTACTCTGTTAAGAGGCAGAACCATGTAGGATCCTAAATCATCATACCCACACAGGATCCTAGTACACCATCATACCCACACAAGATCCTAGTACAACAGACCCACACATTATCATAGTACATCATCAGACCCACACAGGATCCTAGAGTAGTCCCACATGGATTCCTAGAGTGGATCCATGTGGGATCCTCGAGCACAGACCCATGAAGGATCCCTTTCTCATGTTACAACTAGCTATAGGGTTCCCTCACTAAGCTCGCTTGATTATGGGAGGATATTCTCTTCAAGCCATAGGTCGATTCTCCAACTGCCAAAAAGTCCCACGAATAATTATCCCAAAGTACCACCACATAAAAGGGGTCTCATCACAACAGACGGTGCGTCAATCAGATTTCCGGTATGTAAATCATTAGACTTTTAGTACCGAGGGCCTCATTGGATTCATATTTGATCCAACCTGGACATACCCCAAATTTAACCAAAACTCAAGTGGGATATACCAAAAGGTTTGTCTCGCTCCAAAGTATTAGGCTCCACTGAAGGTTTGTCAAATGGACGCCTGTATCTCAAGATATGGTTGAAAGAGCAAAAAGGGTCAAAGTTGATCTAGGTCCGGTCCGACCCGGTCGGAGTGACCCGGCCTGACCCGACCTGGTTCGAGTCGACCCAGCCTGACCCGGGTATGGCCCTAGGTCAGACCTGGCTCATGAGATTTGACCAAGCCCGCTGGGTCTGGCCAGGCCCACTGGGTGGCCTGTGGTGTAGCGGCCCGCGGTGTGGTGGCCCGCAGTCCGGTGGGCCGCTTGGTCTCCCCCAGCTGGCCGGATGGCCAGCTGCTCCTCTGCGCAGCACGGTCGTGCACCACACCATCTCCGACGGTCATTCGTGAGATGGCTTCCCTTTCCTCATCATCGCGGCACAAGGCCGCGATTCTTCTCCGCTGGGCTGCACGGACGCGCGCCGCCACCCCTTCACGCGGCCAGCTGCCACCCTTGCTCATTTTCAGCCGACAGGACACAGCTCTTCTCCAGCGGTGTGGTTTCATCACCGCCTTCGTCTCGGCTGGCCAGAGTGCCGACCGTCGTTCCCGATCCCCACCGGTGTCGGTCGCCGACACCGGTCGTCGTCCTCCTCCATCGCGTAGAATACACCGAAAATCACAAGGATTTCGGAGTGGTTGGGCCATGTTCATTTGGCCCACACCCTCCATGTTAGAGCGGTAGAAAGCGGCTCATGGGGAGAGATTCAACATAAAATAAAAATCAATGAAGATTAATAAAAAACACACACCCAAATTGAAGGTTCCAAAGGAGGATGCGCGAGGAAGAAGACAAAGTCTTTGTAGAACGTCGGTGTTTGTCATCTCCACAAGGTGCTTCTGATCCGGGCTCGAGGTTGGTTCCTTGTCCTTCGTTTTGGGGTTCGGGGTCACTCGTCACCACCCGCCGGAACCGGCTCCGTCCTCCAAGTGTCGGGCATCACAACACTTTACTAGAGCTTCGTCGGGTGAATCCGTGCCATATCCTCCCCCAAGATCCATATAAATAGGAGAGGGGGAGGGTAAGTATCGATCATGGAATTTAGGGAGGCTCATTTAATAGGAACCTACCTAAATTCCAATGATGTTGTTACTTAGTATTTGATAGGTTTAAACAATTAATTTACATTGGCACAATTAAATTTTGACACAATTAATAAATTTTCATTGGTTCAACTAATTAAATGGGGAGTTGAAAGGTTTTATCCCATTAAAGTGGGTTAATGTGGTCCCCACCACCACAACCCATGTAGATAGGATTCAATAAAAATAAAATAATACTTGTTCTTTATTTTATTTTTATTTCCACGTAAAACATAAAAACTAACTTTCACCCTCGACTTATTGTAGTTGAGGTGAAGGTCTCCTTAAGCGAATACCAGCACTGCGAGTTCAACAGTGTTCTCAGATTTCAATTATGAGCACTGGTTCATAAGTTAAAAAAACCCACTCGCACATTTACAGAACATACCCGGAACATTTTTTTAGAAATTCACTCCAGGCTCACCAGGCCTTGGAATCATACGCCATCAATTTTTGTAGACTCATATAATTCCCATATAATTAAAAAAATTACATTGAAATTCTGGGTCTTTACATTCTCCCCATTGTAGGGCTTTGCATCCCCAAAAGCCACATCACAAAAAACTAAGAAAACAAGTGGGGGTACTGAGCATGAATCTGAGCGTCCCGCTCCCATGTGCTCTCCTGGAGGTTCCCCTACTGCCAACGTACTAACACCAAAGGTATTGATCTCCCATGAAGGAAACTCTCCTATCGATCCCCAATCTCCACTGGAACCTTTGAAATTTTTTCCCTATCATCGATGTCTAGATCGCCGTGGTCGATGACATCTGATGAGTCGTGCACATATCTCCTCAGCTAGGATACATGGAAAACGTCGTGCACCCGGTGCAACTGAGGGGGAAGTGTTAGGTGGTAAGCAACCTCACCAAATCTGCTGAGGACCTAAAGGGGTCTGATAAACCTCGAAGATAACTTTCCATCCTGACCAAATCTCTGCAAACCTCATCGGGGTGAGACCCATAGAAAGACATGGTTACCATCCTTGAACTCCAGAGGTCTATGTCTCATATCGGCATAAGAATTCTTCCTGCTCTTTGCAGTCTTCATCCACTCATGGATGATTTGAACCTTCTCTGTGGTAGCTCATACTATCTCTGGTCCCATGAGTACTACTCCCTAGGGTCAGTCCAGCACAAATACGATCTGCAAGGTTGGCCGTATAGAGCCTCGAAAGGTGCCATCCTAATGGTGGAGTGATAACTGTTGTTGTATGAAAACTCCACTAAGGGAAAGTGTTCCTCCCTTCTACAACCGAAGTCAAGGATGCAAGAACACAACATGTCCTCGAGGGTCTGAATGGTCTGCTCAGTTTGGCCATCCGTCTGAGGATGGAAGGCGGTGCTCAAACGAAGCTGCGTCCCGAAATCCTCCTGCAAACCCTTCTATATCTAGGAAGTGAAACATGCATCATTATCAGATACAATCGTCAAGGGTACTCCATGTATCCGCACAAATCTCCTGCACATAGAGGTGTCCCAATATCTCTACTGAACCCTGATATCTAATCGGTAAGAAGTGAGCCGACTTGGTGAGTCGGTCAACGATCACCCAGATAGAATCATGACTCCTGGATGTACTTGTAAGTCTTGTCATGAAGTACATGGATATCCCATCCAACTTCCACTCTGGAACCTCTAAAGGCTGCACTAAGCCTACTGGTACCTGATGCCTTGCCTTCACTTGCTGACAAGTTGGGCACCAAGAGACAAACTCTGCTACAACTTTCTTCATTACCAGACACCAATGATGTCATTGGAGATCCTAATACATCTTCGCCACTCCTTTATGTACCGCTTGAGGGGATGTGTGGAACTCTTTCAACACTTCCTCTCGAAGTGACACTAGTACCATGGTATGTCCTCTGAAAAGGATGACATGCTCCCCACCTTCAGAAAATCCCTCAGGTGCCTATCCTATGGATATCTAATCACGTCGAGCCTCGATGTCATTGTACCCACATTGCGCCTCCCTAACTCGTTGAATAATTGGGGGAGTGACTATAATAGACTAAAGAAAAGATGCTCCATCTCTATCCACAAAAGATATATTCAAAGCGGCCAGCTGCTCCGTCAGCTCACCAAGCAGTTGTATACTAGATCTCCTGCTGAGTGCATCTGCTACAACATTCCCCTTCCTAAGAGTATAGACTATCTCGAAGTCATAGTCCTGGAGGAACTCGATCCAACATCGATGTCTCAGGGTCATATACTTCTGAGAGAAGATATACCTAAGAATCTTGTGATCCGAGTAAACCATAAAACGCTCACCCATTAAGTAATGTAGCCACATCTTCAAGGTTAAGACCGCTGCTACTAACTCCAGGTCATGGGTATCATAGTTCTGCTCATGTTGTCTCATCTGTCAAGAACTATACATGATAACTGCTTGCTCCTGCATCAGGAAACATCCGAGTTCGGTCCCTGATGCGTCGTAGTAGACTACATACCCAACACCGTCCTCTAGAAGCCTCAAGATGGGGGCACTAGTTAGCCTCTGCCTCACCCACTGAAAACTTCACTGGAATCTCTCTGACCACATGAATGGTATCTCCTTATTCGTCAAAGCTGATAAAGGTGCTGTAACTCGGGAGAAATCTGGAACAAGCCTTCAGTAGTATCAAGCCAAACCCAGGAAACTTCATACCTCCATCACACTCTTGGGTGGCTCCCAAGAAAATACTGCCTCAATCTTCACTGGATCCACTGTAACTCTAGCCTATGAGATGATGTATCCCTGAAAGTGAACCTCTCAGACCCATAACTGTTACTTCGAGATCTTACCATAAAGCTGGTGCTATCGGAGTGTGTCCAGAACTACCTGCAAGTGATAAGCATGCTCCTCCACAGTAGCCGAGTAGATCAGAATGTCATTGATGAAGACAACTATAAAGTGATCAAGGTATGGATGAATGATCCTATTCATGAGTTCCATGAACACTACTAGAGAATTGGTCACACCGAATGGCATTACCAAGAACTCATAATGGTCATACTGACATCTTAAAGCCCTCTTCTGCACATCCTAATCTCGTACTCTGAGCTAGTGATAGCCTGATCTGAGGCCTATCTTTGAGAACCACCGTGCTCCCTTCAAATAATCAAAGAGGTCGTCAATCCTCAGAATTGGGTACTTATTCTTCACGATCACCCGATTCAGGCACCGATAGTCAACACAAAGTCTCAAGCTCCCATCCTCCTTCTTGGAGAACAAAATCAGGGCTGCCCAAGGAGAAACACTAGGCTGGATGAACCCATTCCCCTACAAGTCCTCCAACTATACCCGCATCTCACAAAGCTCTACGGGAGCCATCCGATACGCTGGTGTAGATATCGGTGCCATCCCGGTGTATAATTCAATGAAAAATTCCACCTATCTCCATAGAGGTAGAACCGTAACATCATCAGGTTAGACATCCGTGTAATGATCCACCACTACAAGATAACTTAGACTCTCCACATAAACCGCTCCAAGGGTATGACTAGCCAACTGATGAGTGATCAGCTGCACTCTCCTCCAGGTAAGTCCATCCTTTTCTACAAAGGTTCCCTTCTCACCGGTGAAGGTAAAACTAGTCCCATCCATGCGGACGCACCGCACTTTGTGCCTAATATAGTCAATCTGGGAATGGAATGTTGATAACCAGTCCATACCCAAGATGACATCGTAAGGCCTCGACGCCACTACTATGAGATCCTATCCGAATATCTCACCTCATAGGGTAAGCTCACACTGTCGGCACCAGTGTATAATTGTCGAATCCGCTCTTGTAAGAGTCTCTATTCATAAGGATCGAGCCAACAGATCCACCAGAATCTCTGTGCTCCAAAAGAGTGTAGTGGAAATAAAAGAATGACTGGAACCTATGTCTATAAGTACTGCAGCTAAGGTGGTGTAGACACAAATCGTATCTCGTATCATCTCTAGAGTTCTATGGTCATAGGCCTCAGCTGCCTGGAGCTGAGCTCGCCCCTATCCACCTACTACCTATGGTCTGGGTGGACTACCTGGTGGTGGTTGCGGTATCATCTCAAATCATCACCCACTACCAGTTGCACTGCCTTCTCCTCTGTCACGTCCGCCTACACCTTGCGGACCTGCTCGGTCGAACCTCTATCTCTACCTGGGTGGTCCTTCGACTGTCTTCTGATCATCCGTACGGTGGGTCTGGCAGTCATGAGACATGTGACAGTACCCACCACATGTGAAACACTGCCTGCTCCTCGCATGACTGGCTCTGTCTCTGGTGCCCCGCACAACCGACCCTGAATCCTGCGGTCATCCACCTATAGTCCTGGTCCTGTTGGACCTCTGTGGCATCTGTCTGTTACCTGCTGCAGAACACTATACTATGTGATACCCGGTGGTGGGTCTCACTGCTGGCGACTACTCATAAAGAAAACTCTCCACTAAGAGGCCTCGCTCTAACACCCCTGCCTGTGTCGGGATGCTGCGAGAAGTCATCAAAGCCCTGATCTCCCACCTGAGCCCCTGCTCGAAGGTTCGGACCCTAAAGAATGGGTCCCGAACCATATCAGTGGAGTAGTACAAGAGGTCAGTGTACCTTGTTGAGTACTAAGCCACAGTCATGCTTCCCTACTGCATATGAAGAAGCTCTTGTATGTGCACTGCGTGAAGGTTCACTAGGACAAAATCTACTCGAAACATGCTCTCAAAGTCTATCTAGAGAACTGTCACCTTATCGTGAACCTAGAGCATCAAGCTCCACCATCTTCCTACTGCTGCCTATAGAAGACTGGCGGCATGGATATCCATGAGATCAGCTAGTGTCCCATCAGTTGGAAGACTCTCCTCATGGCCTCTAGCCAATCCTCAGCCGCCTGTGGGTCCATCTCTCCCCTAAACCTGGGTGGACTCTGGCACTGGAACTCATGCAACACGCTCAATCGGCATGCACCGTCTACTACTGGGGATGGTGGAATCGGTGGCCCAATGGGTAAAGGTACCGCTGGTGCCTCCTCTAGTGCCTCTACAGAAAGAGGGCCCAACATCGAGGCCTCGTCTCTCGGTGGGCTATCATCACGTACTATACGCAGAACCCTAGCTGGCTGTTTGTCTGGAGGCATCCTGAAAAGAAATAGGTGCACCACGGTCAATAAATTATACTTTTCGAACTGACTCAAAAAGATCACAAAGAAAACTTTTCTAAGAACACATGAAATCCGTGTTTTCGTGCACTAAGTCAGAAATCCGAAGTTAGGGTCCTGGTGTATGGATACGTCAGCCGCCACACCAACATTGGATTACCTAAACTGCTAACCACACTCACTACACTTAACACTATTACCATTAAAAGACCAGAGTTCAATGTTCTATGGTATAACTGAAACCTCTGATAACAATTTATCACGACCCGTCCCCTGGGGCCCGTGCCGTGACTAACCCAAGCCCGCCTTCCATAAACCAGGAGATGACGACTAGCACTGAAAGGCATATCCTCTAAAACCGGGAAGTCATTTTCTTTATATCCTATAAACACACTCAACCAAGCACACAACAAGATATGAACACAAGTAAACTGTATAGAAAAAATAGTTTTGAAAGTAAGAGGGGTTGGAATATAATCCCAACAGTAAAGGTACAAGTACAACTAGAAATACAATACAACTAAAGAAAGGTAAAGACAACTACTAGGTCATCCTTCGAGGTTCCTACCTGAAGGGTAGGTATAGATCTCCTCCTCAGCACTCCATGTCTGCCCATCTCTTCTGTTTACCGACATGCTGTATGGTCCACCTCCGGGAACCGTCCATTCCTGGTACCCTAAACCCCGATCAGTGTTTTCTATCATCTACACCATACACAACAAGGTATGGGCGAAGCCCATGTAGGGGTGAGTATAACGATACTCAGTAGGGAACCCGAGAACCTCAAGGTCTCACAAAACCCACAAAGGATAAACCACAAAGCATGTAAACTAGTGACAACCCTACTTAGGAATATGCCTATACATATACCTAAGTTTTCAAATACAACCCATCTCATTCATGAGGAAACACAAGGCCTAAATCCTTATCCAAAGTACAACTATTCCACGAAGGAAATATTACCACGAAGGTAAGCAACACAAAGGTATGCCACACAGAAGAATACCACAAAGCTAACACCACGAAGGTAAGTACCACACAGGCACGCCACACAGAAGAATACCACAAAGGTAAGGACTCAGATCACACCAGGTATAACTTAGGTACAATAGTAGAGATGATTAGATGTAACTACTGAATCATCTTACTCTGTTAATAGGTAGACCCACATAGAATCCTGAATCATTAGACCCACACAGGATCATAGTACATCATCAGACCCACACAGGATCCTAGTACAGCAGACCCACACAAGATCCTAGTATATCATCATACCCACAAAGGACCCTAGTACAAAAAACCCACACATGATCCTAGATTAGTACCATATGGATTCCTAGAGAGGATACATGTGGGATCCTCAAGCATAGACCAATGAAGGATCCCTTTCTCATGTTACATCCAGCTACTGAGTTCCCGCACTAAGCTCACTTGATTTTGGGAGGATCCGCTCCTCAAGACACAATTCTATACTCCAACTTCCAAAAAGTCCCACAAAGAAGTATCCCAAAGGATCTCCGCGTAAAAGGGGTCTCAATGCAATAGACGGTGCATCAATCAGATGCTCGGTCTGTATGTTATTGGAATTTTTGTCCCGAGGGTCTGGTTGGATTCATGTTTGATATAACCCAGCCATACCCCACCTTTAACCAAAACTCATGTGGGGTATAGCACAATGTCCATCTCACTCCAAGGTTTCTGGAATCGCTGAAGGTTCTTCAAACGGACGCCTGTAGCTCAATATATGGACGAAAGAGCGAAAAGGGTCGAAGTTGGTTCAGGTCCGGTCCGACCCGGTTAGACTAACCTGGCTAGACCCAGGACAGGCCCTGGGTCGGGCCTGGCCTACGGGATCTGACCTCACCCGCTGGGCAGCCCGTGGTGTGGTCCACTAGGGCGGACCGCTTGGTCTCCCCCGGCTGGCTGGATGTCCAGCCGCTCCTCCGCGCGGTGCGGTTGCACGCCACACCATCGCCGGTAGCCGGCAGCGATCCGGTCGCCCTTTCCTCACCGCTACAGCACAAGGCCACAGTTCTTCTCTACCAGGCGGTGTTGAGGCACACTGCTGCCCCTTCGAGTGGCCGGCCGCCGTTGGCCGCCGCCCTTGCTCCGTTGCAGCCGACGAGCCGCGACATTTCTCCGGTGGTGCGGTTGCGCCGCCACCTTCGTCATGGCCAGCCAGAGTGCCGACATCCATTCCCGAGCCCCATCGGTGTCGGTCACCAGCACCGGTCATCATCCTCCTCCATCGCTTAGAATTCACCAAAAATCACAAATATTTCAAAGTGGTTGGCCCATGTTCGTTTGGCCCGCACCCTCTGTGTTATAGTGGTAGCAAGAAGATCTTGGGGAGAGATTCAATGTAAAAGAAAAATCAACGAAGATTAATAAAAAACACACCCCTACCTTGAAGGTTCCGAAGGAGGAGGTACGAAGAAGAAGACGAAGTCATTGAATAATGTCAGTGTTCATCATCACCACAAGGCACTTCCGTTCTAGGCTCGGGGTTGGTTCCTCGTTCTTCATTTCGTGGTTTGGGGTCACTCATCACCGCCCGCCGGAACTAGCTCTATCCTCCAAGTGTCGGGCATCACAGCACTTTACCAAAGCTTCGTCGCTTGGTGAAGCCTTACCAAATCCTCCCCCCCCCCCGAACTCCATATAAATAGGAGAGGGGGAGGGTAATTAACGATCGTGGAATTTATGAATGTTCATTTCATAGTAACCTTCATAAATTCCAACGATGCTGTTACTTAGTATTTGATAGGTTTAAACCATTAATTTACGTTGGTACAATTAAATGTTGACACATTTAATAAATTTTTGTTGGCTAAACTAATTAAATGGGGAGTTGAAAGGTTTTCTTCCATTAATGAGGGTTCATGTGGTCCCCACCACCATAACCCATGTAGAGAGGTTTCAATAAAAATAAAATAAAACTTGCTCTTTATTTTATTTTTATTTCCACATAAATCATGAAAACTAACTTTCACCCTCAACCAACTGCAGCTGAAGTGTAGGCCTCCTTAAGAGAATACTGGTGCTGCGAGTTCAACAGTATCCTTAGATTTCAATTCCGAGCACCAGTTCATAAGTTACAAAAACTAGCTCACACGTTTACTGAACGTACATGAAAAAAAAGTACAGAAATTCACTCTGGGTACACCGGGCCTCAGAATCACGTGCCATCAATTTTTGCGGACTTGTAAAATTCCCTTATAATTAAAAAAGTTACATGAAATTTCTAGGTCTTTACAACAATCATTAAGGTAGAATATTCCCCTATGTAAACTTTCCTTAAGATTCATTATTGGATCTATCTTATCAAATACTAAGATAAATAATTTCTTTATTAAGAACTAAATTGGTTTTGTGAATTCACCTTGTTTAACTTTTTTAAACATAGATTTTCATAAGGATAAAAACAAAAAAATTAAACCTACAATGAAACCCCCTGTAATTGAGCAATCTAAATATACATTTCGATCCTATAATTGATATCTAAGGAGGTATTTGAAATAATTATACTTACATATAGTTTTTCATGCTCAAATTTTCTTGTTTAACTTCTAATACTTTTTGTGAAAAATATTTTTTCTATTTTCTTATAGAATGTAAGGAATGAAGATTAAATATATAGACAACTTAAATCCTACTAGACCCCCAATCTTTGATGGAAATGATTATGAGCACTATAGAGATAGGATGAAGACATTTATTATAAATACTAGTGTTGATAACTTTGTTATGTTAACTGGAGACTACAAGATTCTAGACAAGGAAATCAGAAAATTCACCAATCAAGAAAAAACAAGAGAATCAGCATAACATTAAGGTATGCAATACTTTATTATGTTCTATGACTAGAAATATCTATAGACAGATTTCATTTTATAAAGCTTATAATAGAATCTAGAAGAAACCAGAAGTCACACATTTCAGGACATCCATGGTCATTGAAACAAGAAGAGTTATGATTATTAATGAATATCATGGTTTTATGTTTCCTTATTGAGAACCTGTATGAAAATTTTAACAATGGATTATGACCATTGTCAATAGCCTTCAGTCTATGGGTGAGAAAGGTCTTGATGATTAGATTCTTTTGTATAAGATAATAGATATGATTCCCAATGAGTGGGAACCTAAAAGAACAACAATTGATGAGAATAGCAATGTTTCAAACATTACTCTTGATGATTTATTTGGGCCTCTTCAACAGAATGAAACTAGAATGAAGAGAGATGAAGATATGAATAAGAAAAAGGATGGTAATGGAAGTGTTTCTTTTACTACTATATAAAATCTTATGAAATCCAAGACTCCTAAAAGAGTTATGAGATCAAAATATAAGAAATAAAATGTTATATCTAAATCAAGTGATACTAATCATTTTGAGAACGAACATTCCAATCTTACTCGAAGAAGGAAAAATATTGTGGGAAATAATGATTTCCAATATAGATATAAGAATAAATACAGAGAGAATAAGAAGGATTCATAAGTGACTTGTTATGAATGAAAGTGGGATGGTCATATCAGCCTAGACTGTCCAATGCTCAAAATGAATGAAAGAAATGATAGAAATTCATAAATAAACAAGAATAAGTACATTATGTTTAAATATAAGAAATTAATGAAAGCTAATGAATCATCGAGTGCTAGTGGTGGTGATTCTTCTGATGATTCTTCAGATATTGAATCTTCTGGATTGAAGAATATTAGTATTATATCTAGAATTCCCATTGAAAATCAATATCTCATGTATTAGGTAAATACTAGTGAGTCTTTAACTAATATTTCTTTAAATGAAAAATTTCCTAATGATGAATATTATGAATCTTCAGATGAAGAATATTCCTCATCATAAGATAATATATTACTTTCTTTTGATGAAGTATCTAGGTTTTCTACGTTACTTCAAAATTAAAATAGTATGATCAATAAGAAACTGGTTAAGGAAAATTACAGAATCTCTATTTAAAAAAAGAAGTATCAGATCATTTAAAATATCATGTTTAGAAACACCATAATTATAAAAATTTTTCAAAATACCATAAGGAAGTTAATTATGAGAAGGATAAAATTTATAAGGATCCTGAAAATGTCATTTCTATGAAAATGTTTTAGAGACTAACTTAAATTCTAAGAATAATAACTATGAAGATAAGAATTTAGTCATCAGACTAGAATATACAACATTTTCCTTAATGAATCATTTTCAAACATTACCCATGGAATGGATGGTTTTGAAAAAAATTATTGACAACTTCGTCCTCTTAGAAATAGTTCCAGATTTGGTTATTCTCACTCAAAATTGGTTTTTAGTCAAAATTATTTTTTTCCCCAATGTGCTTCTTTTTTCAAAAAGTGTCAATGTGGTGGAAATTGGGAGAATATGTTTTCATTGAATAAAACCCAATAAATAGGTTTTCATACATCACATTTTTATAAACTATTGTGGATAGGTGAGATTTTACTTTTTAACAATTCTGGATCCAAACATGTTTGGATTCAGAAAGTCTAACTATTTTATTTTCAGTAAAACAAAGGGATTTCCAACAACAATAAATGGTACATGGATAGTGGATTTTTCTACCACATTACTAGTAACAAAAACTTATTTGAAAATATTAGCATGATGAATGTTGGAAAAGTATCTTTTGGAGATAATGATCAAGGATAAATTGTTGGTATAGGTAACATTGTTCTTCTTATAAAAACATTAATTTGAAATGTTTTATTTTTCAAATTCCTTAAGTGAAAAATTAAAAGTATAATCCAGTTATGTGATAAAGTTTACCTTGTAAATTTTTGGAATGATAAATTTCCAGTACACCATTCAAAGGAAGATTTTATTCTCTCTTCCTATAGGCATGAGAATGCTTACACACTTAACATAGAAGAACTTAGGGGCGATGACCTACCTTTCCATAGGGAAATGAAGTATCAATCTTGGTTATGGAGTATAAGACTATGACATTGGAACCATAGGAACATATAAAAACTCTAAAAGAAAATTCTTATTAAGGATCTACTGGATCATAGTTTTGATTCTTCAAATGTTTGTGATCCTTTTTAATATTGAAATAAACATAATTAAAGATTTAAATCAATTATTGGTGTGTCAAATTCTAATGACTCACAACTAGTTCATATGGATATTTTTGGTCCAACAAAAACTGGAAGTATTGGATAAAAATACTATGTATTGGTTTTAGTTGATGATTATACTAGATTTAAAATGGTTTGTTTTCAAGAAAATAAATCTAAAGCCTTCATATTTTAAATATTTTTTAGTTAAAGTTAAAAATGAGAAAAATCTTACATTTATAACTATCCATAGTGATAATGGGGGAGAATTGAAAAAATTAGATTTTGAATCTTTTTTTTAAGAAAGGCATTACTCATAACTTCTCAGCTCCAAGAAATCCTCAACAAAATGGTGTTGTTGAAAGAAGAAATAGAATTATTTAAGAAATAACTCGAACCATGATGAGTGAATATTCTATTTCTAAACACTTTTGGGATAAAGCTGTTAGTACTACTTGTTATAATATAAATCAAGTTTTAATCAGACTGTTTCTTAATAAAGAACCTTATGTGTTATGGACTGGTTGAAAACCAAATATTTCATAATTTAAATTATTTGGATGCAATGTATTTATCTTGAATACTAAAGATAACTTACATAATTCTCACCCAAATCTACTGAGGGAATTTTCATAGGTTATTCCACTACATCTAGGCTTATAGTGTTTTAACAAAAATTTGTGTACTTTTGAAGAAGCATTGCATGTTAAATTTGATGAAAATGATCCTTTTTTTTTCAACCCCATCCTAAATCATCAGATGGTTTTTCAAAAATATATTAACAACCTTTGATGTAAGATTCTTCTATTAAGGAAAATACTCAAGAAAATTTTTCTGATGTATTTAACCCAAACCATTTTTTACCTTATGTTGATGAATTGGTTTTACAAAACCTAAATAAGTTGTTTCATAATAATCATCATAGTGATAGTATCAATGGTGATGTAAATCAACATGTAAGGACTAGAAGTTCTCTATGAAATTTTGTAAATAATCTATCATTTCTTTCCCAATTAAAACCTAAATGCACTGATGAAGATCTTGGTAATGATGATTGGATTAATATTGTGAAATATAAACTAAATGAATTTGAATGGAACAAAATCTAGACCTTAGTTCGAAGACCTAATTATACTTATGTAATTATAGTAAAATCGGTCTTTAGTAATAAGTGTGATAAAAACTGAATCATTTTAATAAATAAAGGATTATTAATTTCTAAAGGATATAATAAACAAGAAGGAATAGACAATGAATAATTCTATGCTCTAGTAGCTAGACTTGAATCTATTCATATTATACTATCCCTTACAACATTATTTAATATAATTCTTTTCTAAATGGATTTTAAGTGCCCTTTCCTTAATGGATATGTTCAAGAGGATGTTTATGTTGAACAACCACTGGGTTTTGAAGACACAAAATATCATGAACATGTTTAAAAACATACCAAAACTTTATATAGAATTGAACAATCCCCTAGAGCCTGGTATGACATAATTACAGTATTTTTGTTACAAAACAATTATGTTAAGTGAACTTCTGATCTAAACCTTTTTATAAAAAAATATCAGATTTTTTTTTGATTGTTCAAATTTATGTTGATAACATTATATTCAGATCAACTCAACAATCTTTTACCGATTCTTTTACGAATCTCATGAAATCTGAGTTTGAAATTAGTATGATGGGTGAGTTAACAATTTTTCTTGTCTTTCATATTTCTCAAAAAAAAATAAAGAACATATATATATTAAAATAATTATATTAAAGAACTTCTTAAGATGTATGTATATGAAAACACTAAAAGTATAATTACACTAATCGGTACCTCAAGCTCTCTTGATTTTGATTAAGCCGGGAATCTAGTATATCAAAAATATTTTATAGGTATGATAGAAAGTTTATTATACATAACAACTAGTTTCCAAGATATAATGTTTTTAGTATTCTTATGTGCAAGATATTAATATAATCCAAATGAATCCAATTTGAAATCAGTGAGATGATTTTTCACTATTTAATGGGAACAATGGATTTAAGACTATTCAATTATTCTATAAATAATTTTATTTTAAAAAGATTTTTGGATACTATTTTTTGTGGAAATAGAATGGATAGAGAAAGTTCATATTGAACTTTTCATTTCTTAGGATATTCATTAGTTTCTTGTTCATGCAATAAAAACACTCAGTAGCACTTTCCACTATTGAAGCTGAATATGTAGCAGCTAGAAGTTGTTGTGCTCAAGTGTTGTGGATACAACACACACCCACATACTATGGAATTAGTTTTACAAAAACATAGATAATGTTTTATAATACTTGTTCCATTTACCTATTAAAAATCCCTACACATAACTCTTGTTCAAAACACATAGACATTAGGAATCACTTTATTCAGGATCACACACTTAAAGGGAATATCATTCTTCAATTTATCAGAATGAAAGATAAACATGTTGACATATTTACACATTCTTTACCCTCCAATATATTTTAATACATTAAAAAAAAGTTAAGAATGATAACTATAAGGTAAGAATCCATATTAACTTTTTTGTTGAAATCATATCCTAACATTAATTTACACATTTTCATAGGGGGAGTACATATCATTATTCATTTATTTTTTTCTTTTCCAAAAACAAATTTTGAAACCTAAATGTTTTTAATTCCCTAATAAATTTTTTCAGAACCAATGTTTTTTCAAGAGGGACATGAATAATTCTAAAAAATATTTATCAAAACTCCAGAAGGTATATTCCTTACCTATATTATATAAATTATATAAATTACATATATTATTGTTTTTATTGGAATATCTATTTTAAGACAACTTTATTGGAATCACTTTCCTTAAATCCGATTTTCTATAAAACCTCATAATATTGGAGGCCATAAAGACATTCTTCGAAATTCTTCGAAATTCATCTCAATCGTCAGATAAGATTACATTAATCTCAAATTTTGGATTGATTTAAGAATATAAACTGACACTAAAAAGACTATTTAAAGGGACACCATGATCACATCCCATATCAATTATCTCAGTATTTTGCATCGAAGATCTTCTCTTCTTTAAGTGTGTCGTTCTGTTTTTCCCTTAACCTTAAATTCTGCATGTTTCTTGTGATTTCCACAGATACTCTAATGCAGTATAATTCAAGCATAGAAGCCAAGGACTGGATTATGTTCAGGGAAAGGTTAATATATCATGATATCATTTCCAAGTAATATTCTTTGATTTTAAGGATTATCAAGTTAAACTGATGGGAAATAATATGTGTTACTCTGGAAAAAAAATCAAGTCCCAGTTTATTCTTATTTTATTATAGAATTTTATGATTCTATTCATTTTTATAAGCAAGGTCGAAAATAAATTTTCATGTTTAGTAGTTATGTAAAGTCATACTCTTTATTTTTCAACAAAGAATAAAGTATTTTAGGCATATATTATGAAGGAAGGAAATCATTTGTTCTTACAGATTTCTAGATAAGTAAGGTTCGTTTGAGATAGTTAAATCTATTGAATTCCTTGGCCTTAAAGGAGTGAAGAAGCATAAGATATATCATCTATCCACGAACCATTGAACCTTATGGATGCAAGGATTCTTAATTAATAGAAAAGGAAATAGGCATTCTCTCAAGATATGTGATATCTTTCTATTGTATTTTCATGTAAACATAAGGAAGATAAATTTGGTTAAGTTTATTATTTTTAAAATAAGAAACATTAAGAATGGAAATATCAAATCTCAAATTTTGGTGTATCCTAAAATATTTACTAAGATCCTAATGTTATGTTTAGACTCTTTTAAAATCCCATGCTCTTCAAAGGCCATGATCTTTAAGATTATACTGCTCAGTGTTGATACATTTAGGAGAATGAAGATCAGTTTCAATGATAAATCAGGTCAGTTCATTGATCTTACCGACAAGGATTATTAAGTTAAGACATGTAAAGATAAAGAATCTAAAAAACCTACCCTACTAAAAAGAAAATAAAAAGAACTAGAATCTCAGCTACCTGATCCAATCCCAGAATCTCAATCCGCACCTCTAAAACTAAAGAAGAAAAATAATTTTTCTGATGAATGAGTAGCTAAATGGAGAGACCAGAAGAAAAAGAAGAAGGAATGAGATATTTTTTTTTGTGTTATACCCTACTAAGGATAAGGCCTTAAAGATTAAAGGTGCAGAAGAACTTTATTGAAAAGAAAAAGGAAATAAGCAAAGAGAAAAAGATCTAAAATCTCAGGTTTTTCAGTCTTTGTTAAAAGATGTTGAGAATGCTTTAGAACAAATTCAGGTACTAGAAGCCTTATTAATGGATGCTTCACTTCTGGAAAGGATTTTTGAAGTAGGAGAAATATAGAAACAAAATAAAGAAGGGTATAAGGAAATTGAAGACCCTATATAATGGTTTAAGATTATCATGAGAAGAAGGTCCATTATAATAAACATTCAATAAGAACTTCCCAAGCATGGTTCAATAAAATAGATTCAAAAAAGTAGAAATAAAATTCTAAAGAAGGGGAAGATAAAAAAATCAATTCCAATTATCAAAGTGAAGATAATGATGATTTTATTTAGGATGAAAAAGATGAAGTTAATATTGGAGAACATGAACTTGAGGTAGCCAATGTTGTTGAAAAAGTTGATGTTAATGGAAAGTTATTCATTCATGATACACCTTTGAAAGATGTAATAGGAACATCTAAGTTGATTATTGCTAATGAAGATGCAGATACTTCTCCAGGGAATATTTCCACAAACTCTGAATCCTCCTCCTCCATGGGAGATGATTTTTTATACGTATTTGAAAAATCATGTAGATTCAATTCTGTTCATCTCAAACATTGAATTATGATTCTAGCTGATAAATATAGTCATTTAATTTGAAAATAGAATCTAAAAAACATTTGATGGAGAATCTCATTAAGGTAGTAGTTAATATCAAATATTTCATGATCAATTATAAAGCCCACATGAATTCCTGTAAGAAGTTAAAAAAATAGTCGAAGTCAGTTATGGATGATGTTAAAATAGTTAATTATTACATGGAATTAGTTAAAGATGCTTTTCACAAATCCGTTGAATGTATCAATAATATTTTAGAGATTTTGAATCTAGAGAAATCTTCCTGGATCCAAACGGACATGAATCTTAATGAAAAAATCAATCATGTTGTTGTTAGTTTGAATAGAGAAAGTGATACCAACTAATAGTTGGAAGAAAAAGATAATTCCCTAGAGGATGTGATCAAGACACAAAAAGAGTGGATTCAGAACCTTGAAAAGAAGAACCATGTTCATAAAGACCTACTCAATATGTACCCAGATGAGCATAAAATGATAAAAAAGCTAAAATCCATTATCAAGAAAATGATGTTAGATAAGAAAAAAAGAAGGACTGCTCTTCATATGACTGATCTTATGTTGTACAAAAACATTTTATTCATTGTTAATGAAATTTTAATACATCATTTTTTATCGTATGCATATTTCCTAAACTTTTAGGTACAAAAATTTATCCCTGCATTTCTTTTTGAAAATCAAAAAGAGGGGGAAATGATTATCTCAAAAGAATATCATATTAAATGAGAGGTTACCTAAAAAAGAAATTGCTTATGAAATGGGGAGAAAAACATAAAAAATTATTTTTTAATAAAAGGAAAGCTATTTTAAGAATACATCATAAGCCAAATTATATTATCCTTATGATGAAAAAACTTAAATCAAAGTTAATCGTACTCAATAAAAGTAAATTATAAGGGAGACAAGTTTCTCACTCGAGTATTCCAAACATAATATTATTTTTCATAAAGTTGTTTGTACTTTTCCAAAAGTGGGATATTGTTAAGTTAATATAACCTTTATGACATTAGCATTATTTATGTTTTGAAAATCATAAACACTTTCTCCTTCAAGTTTTTTTTCTTTATCTAAGGAAATTTATATGCTTAAACTTTATCATTTTTTATATATGTTATGCTTAATGTTCATTATATAAGCTTAAGTATATTTTACTTAACAATGGATACCTTAAATATTAATCAAATCCATAACTAAAATCTAGAAACCATAAAGTTATTTATAATGTGATTCATCTTGTTTTGAGAATCTGATTCTCTCTATTTTTAGACTCTGATTCACTCTATAAAATGACTTCGTTTCTTATAGAAATAAAACTATGATTTCCTCAAAATCTATACTCCAATTTCATCAAAATCGAGACTCCGATTTCATCGAAATCTAGACTCTGATTTGTCAAAATCTGGACTCTAATTTCATTGAAATATAGACTCTGATTTCATTAAATTTAAGACTCCATTTCTAAAAATTTTCATACATTTTTTCCATATAATTTTAGACTCTAATTTCTCATTTTTTTAGAATCTAATTATTCAAATTTTTTAAAGTTACATTTATTTCTTAACATAATATTACAATTTTATCAGATCCTATTATATGTATGTTTCTAAAATTTGAAATTTTTTTCTTATATATTATTGATTCTTAAACATCATAATATTTACCATGTTATCTTACATAAAATTATGTCGTACAATCTATTTTTAACTAACAGTTGGCTGAGCGACACCTATTAAGGTCTCTCCAAAATTTAAGGAGAAATATAACCATTATAGGGGGAGATGACTGTTTGGATCTTCACCTATAAATACCTAGCCTTTTAAATGATTTTAATGTGAGAGTTTTATTCTACAAGTTGTGAATCAAGAGTTGATTATATATAGGTCTATGTTGAATCTATGAAATCTCTTCTTAACCTACCTTGTGCTAATGCTGTGAACAACTTTTTCAAGATGTGAACGTTATTTTCAGTCTTCTTACTATGATTCCAATTTTGGTTGATTAATTGAGAGCTTCTAAGGATCAGAAGACAGAGGTGCTTGTCACCTTAGAGATCGAGGGCTTGTGGGGAGAGCAAGAAAAATTCTAATCATCATATCGAAGGATAACCCTGGTGTGGGTAAGACAGACATTCATGAAAGTATAAATCTAGGGACCTTTTTGCATGGTTTTTGGATACCCTTTTCTTTGGGTCAGAAGATTTCTTATACTTTACATATTTTGTTAAAAGTTTTAATTCTAATGAATTTTTTTAAATA
Source organism: Viscum album (assembly GCA_963277665.1). Classification (NCBI taxonomy): domain Eukaryota; kingdom Viridiplantae; phylum Streptophyta; class Magnoliopsida; order Santalales; family Viscaceae; genus Viscum; species Viscum album. The sequence continues at coordinate 1,278,450,571 of OY728151.1, forward strand.
AAGAAAGTGAAACTTTCTTACTCTTTCTTATACTTGTATACTCTGACATAAATAAGATTCTATACACTTTAAGGTAGAATATTTTTCCACATAAACTCGTCTAAATTTTCTTTATCAAATCCATATTATTGTAACCTAAAAAAATAGTTTCTTTGTTAAGAACTAAAGAGGGATTCTGAACCCACCTTATTTAACTTTGTTAAACAAAGATTTTCTTAAGGGTAAAAACAAATGTTTTTAAATCTACAATTCACCCCCCTCTTGGTATTAAGAAATCTAAATCTACATTTTGATCCTCTAGTAATCTATCATATTTTAGATATCCCAGATATGATTTTTCAAGATTAAGTGATTTCCAACTATGATTAATATTTCTCACACTATGATTTTTGGTTTTACTCAATAGATAATACTCGATGGAATAATGTTGATGACCAAAACAATAGAAAATGTAATGATTTTACTCCAGAGAAAAAAATATTATGGGACCTGTAATGAAAAACCATGTTTCTATTCTCAAAAAAATTACTAAAGCTATAAATCATGCTAAAATTACAAATGAGAAAAAAGGGGGAAAATTATTGAGTTCTTTATGAGGCAAAACCTACCCTATTTTAGTGAGTCTATTAACCCACTAGTCGGTGATCATTAGATTGGTACCATTGAAAAGATATTTTCCATTCTCCAGTGATTAATTCATAGAAAAGTCATTTTGGATGTCTTTTAACTTGAAGGAAAAAAGATCAATGGTGGAACCTTATTGTGAAGATAAGTTTAGATAATTTTATTGACTCCATGAAGTGGTATGAGTTTACGAATATATGTTTCATTAAGTAATTTCCTTGTAATCTTCAAATGAGGATGGAGAAAGAATTTCATGAGCTCAAATAGAAGAATGACGAATCAATGAGAAACTAATCTAATTTTACAAGACTTTCTTAATATTATTATCAGTTAATCTTTATTATATAAAGTAAAATTGATCAATTCTATGGTGATTTACGACTTAGACTTCAAATTGGAATGGATAAAAGGGACTTTATTATCTATGACCAATTCACTAAATGAGCACATAATATAAAAATGGAAATTTGTGATTGCAACCATTCCCATGGTTTTGATAAGAATCGAAATATTGAATCTAATGAGAAATTGAATATATCACATGGAAGAACCCATATTTCAATCAATGACATTCCAAAACTGTGGGAATAATAACTAAGGTGTATTATTTAAATGAAAAAGATGGTATTACATGTTTGGGAATATTTTCAATTGAAAATCATAATATACAAGTGATCCACAGTAGATATTCAATGAAATTAATAAATAGGGATCCAAATATAATGCATAACCCACACTCAAGTGTTTCAAATGAAATGATTTTGGGTATTATATAATTCAATTCCCCAATCCAAGGGCTAAAATTGACAAAAATGGACAAAAAACTCTAGAGAAAATGGATAAAAGTAATTCTTATATAATCACAATGGATCAAAATAATCATGATAATTAGGTAACACTTATCCTACCCTTCATATTTTAAAATTTTATGGGTCACTTCTTATGAATAATCCCTATTAAAATAATATTATTCATCCTATAGTGAAATTTCATGTGATTATCACCCTCTACATGGATTACAAAATAATGTAATCACATTTGATATTCTCTCGGTATAAGAACCCATGATTCTAATGAAATATATTTTTTATAAGATAAGATATTATATAAGGAATAAAAAATGAATTAACATTTGGATTTGGATATATATCAATGTAATATTAACTAAGATTTAAATATATCATAATTGTATTATTAGATTTAGGTTGGTCATAAGTTCAATGTCATTGACACCCATTTTTAATGATTTTTTGATATTATTTTATCCAGATTAATGATATTTTATGTGAAATTTATAAAAATACAACATTTTGTCTTTTTATATTTTTTTTAATAACAATGTTATTTTATGGGAAATTCCTTTCCACTTTTTTGAAAAGTGATTAATGTTACTGGCAACCTTTAGGGTTTATCTTATATTTTATTCATAGTTTATTATATTTTGTAGTGAATAACCTTACGGTACCAACAAAATATTATCTATCAAAGTAAATTTATCTATAGATCCTCATTTAATAATATACATTTAGGAAGGGGTATTGTTTCATGGAGTACTATAATCAGTTGTATTTGATCAGAATCTAAATTTAATCTTGCAGTTCTATAGAATTCTCCAGCAATATCTTGATATGAAGTTGAGTTTTAGTACTATGTATCTTCCCCAAATAAATGATAAATCAAAGTGAAAAATTCAAGACCTTGAGGATATTATAGGATCCTTTTCTATGGATTTAAATGGTTTTTTGGATCAACACCTTACTCTAGTTGAGTTTTCTTTCCACAATATCATTTACAAGATCATTTATAAGGATCCTTACAAATTCATTTATTGAATGATGTGTATATATCTAATGTACTGAAATAAAGTATAATTAATTATCTTATTGAGACATGATCTTTGTAATGAAATGTAAGATGAGGTTAGAGCCATTCATCAGTACATAAGTGCCATAATATTTTTTTAAAATTTTTATGCTGATAATCAAAGAAAATATCTAGGCGTTTATGTTGGGAATATTCTATTCATATGATCTTATCCATGGAATTAAAAAATGGAAAATTAATACTTAGGTATAACAGACCCTTTGAAATTGTTTACTATATCTGGACTGTAGTTTATTTCCTGGTTCTTCCATGAATTTATCTCTAGTTCAATATGTGTTCCATTTATCTCTCTTGAGTAATTAAATAACTATTCTATCACATGTACTAATCTTTGAGGTCATGCCATTGGAGCATGATCATTCTTATAAGGAACAAATAGTGTATATTTTGGATTAGGGAATGTTCTAAGAAATAAGAACAATCATCTGGACATTTCTTTTGTCAAAACAACAAGATTTAGGAAGTTATGTGGGAACCTAACGATGTAATGATGCTTTTTTTCTCTATCGGTACTTAATTGATGAATTTTGAAGGGATAATTCATTTTATGTGGTGTATAATGTAGAAACCTAAGGATTAATGAAATAATTTTTTATAATTAAAATCAATCATTCTAATATCTTTTATTACACATAAAATTTATTTTTCCTTCCGTGACATGCAAAATCATGTTTTAAAGAAACACAAAATACTGTTAAAATATTATTATTCAATATGATAGTTATCTCCTAGCCATTTTAATTTATGTTATGAATAATATTAAATAAATAATAAAATTATATAATTTATACATGTATATATAATTAATTCATTGGTGAAAATTTAATTTTAAATTAAAATATAAACCATTTGAAAAAAGAGGAAATCATTTTATGCAAAACTGTTTTTATGTGCACAAATGTGTTTTACATCAATAAATTGAAAAAATTACATTTGGAGAATCATTTAAATGAAATTTATATATTAAATATTCTATAAAAAATTTAACATTCTTATTATGTATTTACTAGTCAATAGATAAGAATGAATCCAAATTTACACATTAAAATTATATTTTTCTAAAAAACAGATTTTTTTTCTTTTGAAAGAATATTTTAAAACTATTTTTTAAAAATTTTAGAAAATTTATTTGTAAAAAAATAATTTTTAAAATAATCGTATCAAAATTAACTCATAGTTAATTTTTTGTAATTTTTTAAAATGATATTGTATTTGATGAATATTGAGTAGTACTCATTTTTATAAAAAAGTGACATTTACTTTTTAGAATTAAAGAACATCAAAATTATATTATGATATTTTTGAAAGTGAAATAAGAAATATTATATATTTATATATCCAATTTAGTTTAGTTTAATCAGTTTAATGATGATTTTTTATATAAATTTTTTTTAATCTTTTGAAAATTTTCTCTTTGGAAAACCTCTTTTTCATCGTATCAAAATGTTTAATTTTGAATTATATCCAAACACCTGTAGGATTTAAATTCTTAAAATTTGATTCCATTTTTGGAATCGTGTTAATTTTTTTTATATAATATTTTTAATTTAAAATTTTACCACAATTAGAAGTAAAAACATAAAAAATTATTTACTATAGTTTAGATAAAAACAAGTTTAATGGGGGTTAATGTAAAAAGATAGGGAAAAAAAATACCCAATAAAGGTCCTAACCCAATTTCCTAGTTATATTTCTACATAATTACATTTAACATTATATAATAGTCCAAGTTTTTTCCATTTTGACTATGAAAAACGTGGGTACAAAGTTTTCCTTTCTAAAAAATACAAATGGGTCACTCACCTCATTTAAAAATGGCTAACCACTCTCTTATCCTCTTCAAACCTACAAAACCCTTTATCTTAAACAATACCAACCCTAATAAATTACCAAATTTCCTCCCCTCATCCTATAGGAATTATTTTGGTTAGTAATCCCTCCTATGAAGGCTTTAGTTATAAACTATTAGAGGCTCTTTGAAGAAAAGGTAAAATTTTTAAACCTGAGTTTTTTATTTATTATTCCACCTCTTTTAATATTTTCCAAATATGATAAAAGGAAAAAAACTATATCCCTTTATACCGAGATTTTATTATATTAATTTAACAACCTAAATCCATCTCCTCTTTCATCAATAGGCTATGAAATCATTATTCGTGTGTGCGGCGAACTACCTCCTCACAAACTGAGGTTATTTTTTTCCATCACCACCTCCCAAGGCCAGATATAAGGACGGATTAAAAGTTTATATATGAATGTTTGGATATTATTATGCTTCTTTAATTACTATATTACATATACCATCTTATTTCCCAATCTTTTATAAGATGATAATGTTGCTCGTATGTACGAAGGACTACCACGTTGCGAAGCGATGTGATTGGTTCATGATTTACATGGAATGAAATAAAGATGGGTATAATGAAAATATGTGATATATATGAAATAAATATTATTAATTATTTTAAATTTATTATTTACCTTTCTTTTTTTTCACTCCGTTGACAATATAAAAAAAGTGTTCATGTTTTCGTGTGGCCTACAATCCCAATGAACGGTGTATTTAATTATCAATATCTAACACGAATTGGTAATAAATATATAATAAAGGGTCATTAGAAAATCATATAATGTATTATATATATGAGTATGTTTTGATAATATATTTTTAATTAACTAATATTTTTTTATAGTAGGTTCAAACTTGTACAAAGGATGTTGAGACTTAAGGTAAGAGGTATCTGTCTCACTTTTTACTTTTGTGGGATACATGCCATATTCACCACCTATTTATTTTATGTGATTTATACACAATACATTAAATTAATTTATGATTATTATAATTAAAATTAGTTTTATTTACATAACCACTTGAGGATATATCTTACATGGGGTTTACGGTTCAAAAGTTACCAATGCACATAGGAAATTTTGTCACAATTTTCCTTCTCTGGGACATTAGTTATGTTATGTGCATATATTCTTCAATAATGTTTTTATATTATCCCTATTACATGTTATATAATAAATATACTTATTTTAATTATGTTATATGTTTATTTTTATGTTATTATTTAATGGGGTTAAGGATCTAAATGATAAATATTTTTAAAATGTTTTCTATTACAATCTCAATGTTTGTCGAAAGTGTTTTTGTTTATGCTTCTAATAAATAATTTTTTTGATACATATATCATGAAGCTCATGAATTTTATTCTCCTATGGTTATGTAATTAAAGTAAATTTTACCCCTTCATTTTATTCTCCTTTTGTACTAAATAGTTCAAAATAATTTTCCTAATAAAAATCTTCTTTATCTCACCCTTAACAAAAAACCCACTTTTTTGTTCCAAAACTATGTTCTCAAAAATAAATTAAAAAATGATTTCAAAATTAAAAAAAAAATACTTATTAACAATATTTATGCACATTTTCATTTTTTATATTTATTTTCGAAGGGAATATTCATATAGTTTTCCAAATAAATCTCATTTAGATTTTTTGGAAAATTTTAAAGGAAATTTAATTTTAAATTATACGTCATGAGTGGTATTTTACACCATAATGAACAATAATTGTATTAATTCATACATTATATTTTTCAATAGTTATTTTGACATAATATTATTTTTTAAATAATATTTTTAAAAAATATTTTACACTGTGAAAAGTTTATTTTCCTCATGAAATGATTTTAATGGTTCATAAAACGTAAATTATAAGTTCCTAAAATTATTTTAAAATAAAAGGACCCTGAATTTATTTTTAAATGTGGAATGGATATTTTACTTAAAAAAATTTCAATTTATCATGGGTTATAATTTTCCATCTATGATGACATAATTTTATTTTACTTATGCTTTTTAGGGATATGACATAATGGTTTCATTCTTGTTCATTATTTTAATTGTAAATTTTTATGATAAAGAGATATGTATGAAACCAATTTTTTATATGGGCTATGATATGATTAAATGTTGTATAAATACCATTTAATTACATAGAATCTAATATTTTGAATCATTTATGAAGACCATTTCTTTTTCATAGGTTCTGATATGATATATATGTTATGAAGACCATTTACTTCCATGGGTTTTGATATGATGACTATTTTATGTTCTTCAGACACATGTATGTATGAATTTCATTATACGACGATGGTTAAATTATATCTAATGATTATGGTTACATTATAAATAGATATGGTAGGGACCTATATCTCCCTCCAATACATTGGGTAAAGAATAATTTCTAATGAGGTATACATGAATGCAATAGGGAGTGAAACCTGTTCTATAAGGGAATTTGTCCACTATAATAGTCTTGGGAGTGTACCTTGACTACAAAAATAGTTTGGGGAGTGACCCCATTCCCATATTATATCATTGTAAATGATCCTTGACTACAATATGTATGATTTAATATTCATACGTGTATGTCACAATTCCATGTTGTATGTAAATTTTATTCTCTCATGGCCCATGGTAATTGATTTACCTTTGATTCAGGACCTATGAGCATCAAATATTGATACCATGAATCACTATTTTTATCATTGAAATTAAAGTTATTGTTTTAATATTTTATTCTTATTTTAGCTTACCCTTATTCTCAAATTAAGTTTATGTATTTTCCTTTTTTACCCTTTATGAGCATCTATGATCACCCATTCAAATGTTTCTATTCTGAAGGATATGGAGAAATGTATTATGTATGGTATGTATAAGAAGGGTTATAGTTATTAAAAACATATTGGGAGATGACATAGAATACTTATGGACTCTTTCTATTTGTGTTCATGCTTCCAATGGTAATATAAATAAACGATTCTACTATGGATCATTATGATATATAATGAATATTAATCTATTAAGTTCAAATATATATGCATTAGAATTATGGATCACTATACTATGGTAGAGTTTTGAATATATTTTATCAAATCCATTGAGAATATTCAATATATTGATCTTTAAAACCATGGATGAATTTTTTTATCTTTTACCCTTTACATACATTTAATACATCTTTTTATGACACTTTTTTGTGATCATAAAAATGGCGGAGATTCATTTACAACTATCTATATTTGTGTTTTCATGATCCGAAACACTCATTGATGTTTCTAAAAATTTCATAGAGTGATTTTTATTTATATATTTTAATGATTAATTCATGTTATTTATGGCCCTAATGAAGATCTACAATGAAATCAAAGATGACTTGTTGATATTGATGATGATTTTGAAATATCTTTTGTTTCATGTATTAAGAGAATGGAACCAATTTGGGGGTACATTAAAGGCTTTATAATTAAATAGTGGATTCCCATTTGAATGTTTGTAAAGTGCATATAGAACCTTCTAGCTCGTGTATGGTGTTTGCCAACTAGTGGCATGTTAGTAGAACTCTTTGTATACAAGCGACACATCGAGCATATAGTGGAGTTACACTAACCGACCAATGGGGAATGAATAATTGAAAATCTTCTATTAGTGCCAACATAGAGCCAATGGAATACCAAAGGTTATCCAATTGGTGTTTTATATTAGAAGTGAACTCTAGGTTATAAACTGGATACCTAATGGAATACATCATATATCTATAAGCATTGAGGTTGGTAGTCTGTGATAGAATTATTGTTAAGTAAAATTCACAGAATGTAGTATTTTTGAAATTTAATTACTTATAGTGATTAAAGAGTATTCCCAACCCTTTAGGGAATATAAATGGATTTATTTGACATCATGGAAGATATATCTATTACAAACAACAATTCTTAGATCTGTGGTTCATGTATGGATTTCTAATAAAAACAATAGTAATTTTACTCAAACCTCAATAATTCAACCTAAAATTCTTCAACATTCCCCATGTATACTCTCCCAAATAATACATAAATAATTCTCAATTCTTAATCATCACATTGAGATATTAGGGAGAATATTCTTGATAGGACTTTAAAATAAAACCTCTCTCTTCTCATCAACTTATTTAATGGGTTTTCACAACTGAAAAAGTGAGATATGGGTTCTGTGGCTACCAGCATTGCATAATAGGGTTTTCAACAACCATAATTACTAGGGATTAGTTTCAATTTCAGTGTGATGGTTAAGGATATAATAATAAAAACCTTTTTATTTTTTGGGATAGATATGTAGGGGTAAAATAAAGTTATTGATAACTCTTTATCTGACTGTGTTTTATCTCTATTTATTTTATTGTTTAAAACAATCATAATTGATATGAGTAATTTCATAAACTCGATATTATCATTTAAATTGTGCTTACCATATTAACCTACATTGATGTTGAAATTATAATAATGAGTAAATTTAATAATTAATCACTTTATTTATTTATCACTTTACCGTTTGAATATCATTTTGATTTGAAATTATTTATACCTTTATCTTTATTTTTAATTTATAAAAGGTATATTTCACCCCAAAACCCTTAAATTTACTCTAACCAATAAGTTTTTCTCTCATTTTTAAATTGTGGTGGAAGGAAGAAACCAACTACATTGAATGGGAGGAGTTTAAGAAGATATTTTTCTATAAATAATTTCTTATAGCTAGTCTCACTAAAATAGAGAGATAATTTTGTGAAATGATGAAAGAATGAGTATTCATAAATTTATACCTATTAAGAAAATAGTTTAGGACCATCATGTTAGGATTATTGTATTTTAATTTACCCCAAAATAAAAAAAATTGATTCTTTATTCGCTCAAATCAATGTTTCTTAGTGAAATTAACAATAATGGACTTTGGATGGTGTAATGAAATTTTTTGATGTGATCATATTATGGAAATAGAAATTAGAGACCCCCATTATTGTTATAATTTTAGGAACAATATGATAAAAATAATGTTTTGAGGGAACTGAAATTATTCAAACAATAGGGGAGATAAAAGTTATCTTCATATATGCTCAAAATGTGGGAAGACGAATTGGGGAAATAATTCAAAAGGAAAATAAAATTCTTCAGTTTTAGAGGATAATTCCATCAAGAACATGATTACTGAATAGATATTAAGTGGGAAAATAATGAAAGGGGTTAAAATAAAGCTCAAATGAATACACCACACAACCTCAAATGATTTAATTTTATTGAGTATGGACATTATTGCAAACTATATAGTAATCAAAGGGTTAATGATGAATATAGACATGAAAAACATCCTAATACAATATACAAAGGTAAAACCAATACAATCACAAATGATGATTTGGGTTGCAGAAATAATGTGGTGAAAGGTACAATTATCATACACTTAATAACTATAGAGGAATATTTTATTCTAGTTTTACCCACTACTCTATATTTATAATTTTTTTATCTTATCATCTAATCACCTCCTATACTGGTTATATTTTAAATTATTAGTGAAGAATACAAGTATTATAATGATTGTATAAAATGTTAATTACTCCTCCCAGATAGATTGTTCTAGGAATGTGATTCCGATAAAAGTTTTTATTCCCCCATTAGTCAAATTTTATGTGATTTTGGATATTGAATGGATTTACAAATAGCTATCCCATGTTAATTTCTATGATGTGATTGTTTTATTTTCCATCCCCTATAATCAAATGTTCTTATATTATTATAAATATTACAATGAACACTTTGTGGAAGTTATATAAAATAAATGGGTCTTATTACCTAATAATGAGTAATATATTAATAAAATGGATGACTAGAGAGAATTATTAATGATTTGAAAATTGAGAATATTTACATAATTTTTTTCTATAGAGTTTCTTGATATTATCCTGGATTGTGACATTGATTTTTTCAACAGAACTGGTACATTGTCTAATTCCAATATCAAATAATACTTATAAAATATCCATAATTAAATTATTGTAACTGAATAAAAAAACTCCAAGTGAATTAGAACAAGGGGTTCATACACCCATGTTATTTGGCATGGGGTGAAGTAGTAATGTTTGTTAAGAATACAGATATATCAATGTATCTATATATTGTTTATCATCAACATAATATGATTATAATCCAGAAAAATTTTCATTTACACTATATTTATATATTGATTAATAATTTAAATGTGGATTAAGGAAAGTAAAATATTTATCTTTGATGTAATATCATAAATTAAAGGTGATTAAAGATTATATGACTAAGATATCATTTCATAACGGATATAGATACCATGAATTCATTCATATTCCATTCAGACATAGATATCCTTTAACTACCATCATAGATATAATGAACGTAGTATTAATATATTTCCTTGACAAAATTATAGAAGTCATCATAAATGATGAATTAATATATTTCAATATCATGTAATATCTTGAATTCTATTTTAGGATTATTTTTTAAACTATGAGAAATAAGAAATTGTATGCCACATTTTTCACATGTTAAATTTAATATATCGAGTTTCTTTCTTGGGTCACATAATCACAAGAGAGGGTAATGTGGATCCTTTAATTTTAATGATAACTGAACAATAAAATAGAAAAAACACAATAATATATATCAATTGTTTTCTTGGATTGTAAAAATAATGATGATTATTGAGAAAGTTTTTATGCTTATAAAATCCACTAACCATTTAACCTGGTAGGGAGTCACGTTCCTTTAGACAGATGGACATGCAAAAAATTTTATGGATCATAAGAGAATATTGGTTACTATAGCTGCATTCAAACTATATTTTATTGGATAATGGTTTTGATATAAAATGATTAATATAATAATGGATTGGGATGTGATTTCATGAAAAATGAAATTGTGGTTTAATATACCTCACATCAATTAATTAATTGTGAGAAAAAAATATAATGTTCATGTTTTAGATGTAGGAATGTTCATATATTAAATAAATATATTGATGAATTATATTTATGGGGAAAATTATAATGTATACACTGAAAATGAGATATTAATGTATATATTCCTAAAAATGGAGTTGAGAATGCATCAAAGTATATGGTGGTACATGATCATGTAGTGTGACTGCCCAATACATTACCAACATGTGATGGTGAAAAAAGAGCTTGAATTTCTATGTATGAATAATATTGTTACCTTATCTATGATTAAGATTGAATGGTACTAAAATAATCATGAATTTTCAAAATAAGAACCATGAAATCATAATGGATGGGATGAAATCGAATCTTTCATAAATGATTTATAAACCATATATACATGTGATGATGAAGGTAGTACGAAAGGAGGATATAGAGATACATATGATGTTAAATAATTTCCATATTTCAATCTTTAAAATGATGAAATTATAATATTCATAAAATAATTATAATTTTATTAAAAATAGAATATAAAAGAGAGTTTTTTTACGATTCCCAAAGTCCATCACTCCCTATCTACCATGGAGGAAAAACATGTATAGAGATCCAAACAAGCTTTTCTTTTGAGACAGTTGGATAAAGTATATTACAGAGTGTATATCTTGATTCTTGGTTTGATGACGAGTTAACAATAAATGTAAGTATTCAATGTGGATAATGTAACTATTATCCATATATTTATGAAAATGGGATACAAAAGCCAAATATTTTTTCATTGGGTGTCCTAATACTTCTAATGTCCAAAATGTAATTTTTATTGTAGTTGATTTTCATACAAATTTGGCATATTTCATTACTATTTTATTATATTTCCATCTTGATAAACCTTCCATGATATATATAAAGGATGTGGTATGTATATATGGAGTGCCACTTTCCATTATATTATATCCAGATTAGAGGTTTACCACAATTTTTTATAGAATTATTCAAGAAGAATTGAATATCAAGTTGATCTTCATAACAAATTTTCATCACCAGATTAAAACCAATCTAATAGGGCCATTATAAATCCTTATTATGTGGTGAAAACTTTTTCAATTGATTTCACATGATTTTATGACCAAAACCATCACTATTAAATTTCTCATATAAAAAATATTTCCATTTTAGTATTCAAATGGAACCACATGAAACATTATTTAAGAATATTTTTAGTTCTCCAATACGTTTGGATGACGCTGAGAAGCATAAGTTACTAGGTCAACATCTTGTATATGAGATATTAAAGAATATTAAATCTATTCCATCAAAAATTAAAACTATATAGATTCAATATAAGATCTACCGAAGAAAATTTATTTACTCAATTACCTCCATGTATGTAGGTTATGAAATTCAATAGGAATGGAATGCTTTTATACATATAAATCAACCCTTTCAACATACTTGACCATGTGGGGACGATTTATTATCATATTTCACATCCACCAATCCACTATCAAGGGAATTATTTTTTTCATGTATCAATTTAGATGATGTATATAATTCGTCCTTCAAATATATTTTACTCAACAGTTATATAGATTAAATATGATATCTCTTATGGAGCATAACCTTTGTAAATATAGAATCATATTGGTAATGTAATATAACAAAAGTCCATGCACTTTTTTAGTGTTCTATATAGTAACCATATGTTTGAGGAAGAAAATTCAAAACCCAAATATATAATGAGATAAAATGGCCATAATTTTTTCATCAGAATAATTAAATTTCTAGTGAAAAAATCTTTTGAATGGTATAGAATGTAACATTTCAAAATTATAGTATAAATTGACATTTAAATAAATACTCATTTGATATTTTTTTTATATAATACACCAAAATAAAATTAATAATTCTTTATTTTAGGGTTATAGAATATTTCAATTACAAATTAAAAAAATTACGATATAATTAAATGACAGGAAATTAGTAATCTTTCAAAAATAATTAAACCACAAGTAAAAATACTTAAAGGTTGAAATGAAAAACATCCTGATTAGTAATGAAGGTCATACCATTAATAATAAATATTGAAAGAATATAAAATATTATAAATTCGATAAAAATAATTAGAAAATTAGGCAATAAGATAAATGGATTTAGAGATTTATATAAGCTATATATTTAATATGACTGTTATTAATATAGTCATTGGACCAATTGTGGTTAGATATATGTTTATTAGACATATAAGGATATTGGATATATATATATATATATATATTTCATATTCGGTCATTAAATATACTTATATCAAATTGGAACATTTAATTTAATTAACGTATGGAAATAAATTGAAAATAATATAGATACCATATAATAAATATTTCATGAAATAAATATAATAATTAAGTTATATATTTTATTAAAAAATATTTATTTTATTTTATTTTTATCTGATGTGTTTATTAAATTATAGGAATGATTATAATACTGACATATTGATAATTTAATTGTCAAAAGATAAATAATATGTTGTAATTAAATTCATTTCAAAGGGTATTTTATCATATATTTTTTTGGATTTTATTATTTTTTTATAAATATATCAAATTGACCACTTTTGATGAAGGATTTTATGGTTATATATTTTTTATATATATAATAAAATAAAATAAAATTCAACTAATGATTATTATTTTGTAAAGGATTATAATAAATCTATTTTAGTGCTAAAAATAATATTTTTTATGAAAACTTATTTTATGTGTTATAAATTAAATATTTTAAAATTATTTCTTATCATGTTTATATATTAATTACCAAAAAATAGATCTCATATTTTGAATCATAATATCTAAATTATGAAAAAAATTTGAATTCAGGTTTTCATTCATAAATATACATTACCAAAGTAAAATTTAGACATCAAGGTAATGGATAAAAAAGATCAAAGTGTTTAATCAAGGGGTAAAGACAAAAAATACAATATAAACATATATTTCCATGGTTTTTATATATAATAATCAATCTCTCCACATCAATTATCCATTATTTATTCACTTGATGCCACTATCCATTTTAAATAAAACATTTAGATAAAGGAATGGGTATTTGTATGAATTCCACTCAAACTCAAAAATAAAAAGATACATCCTATATCCAATAATAATGATACATATTAGAGAAGTTTAATAAAAAATTCTATAGAATTTTAGAACATTAAGTATAAATTTCTCAATTATTTCCCCCTAAAATATTCAAAAAAAAACATAATTCTTTAATTCAAAAAAAAAAACAGAAGTTTGAATATAATGGAATCTATAAAAAAAATATCACTGTGATTCTAATGAAAACATCTATTTTTATGATCATCCAATGAATAAAAAATTATTGTTTCATTATTGGATTAAAATCAATTCTTTGGGAGGTGTTTCCATAGGGGACTTGGGTAGCTATGATGAAATTGTTAAATATTACAAAAAGGCAGAAATGTCAACACCAGCCACCCATTATTCTTAGGGATTTGGGGAATAGAAGATAATGATGGAGAGTTGAGGAAAATAAAATGATAAAACACATACGAGAATGAAAATTAATCTGTATATATTTTGAAATTTTAGGATGAATCGTCAAGTAAATTTTCATAAAGATAAAAGTGAATTATTTATATTTGGATTAGAAGGATAACAATCACATGATTGGAAATGATATATGAAGAGGATTACCAATGAAATGGATAAAAATAAAGATTAGTACAAGAACCATCCACACCCCTATAGATTAATTTTAAGGAGTATTAATATTATTCAACTTTTTTCACAATAAATGTCTTTATGATTAAAATAAACCTCAACACCACCTAATACAAAGAACCACAGAGAAGCCAATGAAATCAATTTTTTATAGTTGGTTAGGAAAATAATGTTGTGAATGGTGAACCCATCATATACTAATTCTTTTAAATTTTCATATTTGATTATATTTTTACAAACTCCAAAATATATTCAATGTTTTCAACAGACCAAAAATTCCTTAAATGACTACTAGATATATAATTATGAGTGAAAACATCTAGTCCTATAATGATTAAATCCTAATTTATGAACTCAAATCTGATGAATATATCTCAGATTGTTCTTCATTTTTTAGTATACCTTTAATTGAATTTGATTTTTTTAAAATATATTTTTCATGTTTACATATATCCCATTGTAATTTTCTACATACAAAATTCCCTATTTTTATCATAAATCAAAATATGATCATATATCAATTAAATACTGATTACGAACTCTGTATATAAGTTCCTTCCATTTTTTGAGTTTCTTTACATAATAATGATTAATATTTATCCTAAATGGGTGGGGATGTACTCACTTTTTGAATATATGTTAATTTTTATTGAATAAAACAATGTTTTTCTTGAGAAATTTCTCTGTCTTTCCTCAAATAGTGATGTTTCTTTTTGGAAAAAACTTTTGCCTCATGTTATGAATATATATATTATTACTTATATAATGGTTTTCATTAAATTAAAATAATTGTAGTTAACTATAGGAGAATCATGATAATCATTTTACATTCCCAAGTCCACTACCATGGGATGAACCAATCCTATTTTCTAATAATAAATGACGGTCAATCTTTCTCTATATTGATTATCTTGAACATAACCAGATCATGATAAAGAAAAATAATCCTTTACACCTTACTGAAGGCCTGTTCAATCAACTAAATGAGGATCAATGCGTCTTAAATGTTGACTATTTATCCAGATATCATCAATTAAGGGTGGAAATAAGGGATGTACCCAAGACATATTTCTATATTAAATATGGAATGAATTGATTCCTAATGATATAATTACTATTTAATGACTCTCCTAAAATCCTCCGATATTATACATATAGAGTCTTTATAAATTACAATGATCAATTTTCATATTACATATAGAAGATATATTTATATATTACATGAAAAAGGAAGACACGGAAGATAATTTTTTTGACTCAAGAACACACCTTGAGATATGAGAAATTATATTCCAAAATTATAAAGTTTAATTTTTTCGTACAAAAAGTATCATTCCAAGGCCATGTAATTAGAATATAATTTATATTAATATATCTATAAAATATATAACTAATTTAATAATAAAACAACCCAACCACAAAAATACAGATCTGTAGTTTTCAGGGATTGGTAGGATACTATCACCGCTTTGGGAGAAATTCCTCATGAATAACGAATCCTCTGACCATGATAACCCATAAGGGAATCCGTAACATTTGATAATTTAATGTGAATAAAATTTCAAGGATATTAAGATATGTTCCCTCACTCAACCTATATTCACACTAAGTAGAAGTGGATTTGGGATTTTGATATACAATGATACATCAAACAAGGAATCGGTATGTGTCATCCTAAAAACAAAAAATGGTAGCATATTACTCGTGTAAATTAATGATATGATATAATAATTAAGTAACACATTATTAGGATATAAAAATGTAATATATATACATTAAATATAATGAGTAATTATCTATATATTAAAAAATGTGTTATATATTCTGATCATAGGAGCTTAGTGTATATGTTCACACAAAAGGAGTTGAATATATTCTAAAGGATATTGTTAATGTTTATGAAGTGATATTAATTATCTAAAAATTAGCACCATAAGAAGGTGAATGATGTGTTTTATTCTCCCTGTATAAATTGAAATGCTTTATTATCCCTGATGGGGTTTTATAAAGTCTCAACAATCAATTACTTTTAATGGTAAGACAATGAAATATAACAACATTGTAAAGACCCGTAAATTTCAAGGGATTTTTTTTAAATTCTCTTTTTGATTTTACGAGTATGCAGTTTCTAGTGGCGCCGGATTCCGAGGCCCAGTGTGCCGGGAATAATTTTCCAAAGCTTAGCTCGGGTACGTTCAGTGAACGAACGAGCGAGTTTTTTTAACTTTTGAACCGGTGCTCGGAATCGAAATCTGAAGGCACCGATGAAACCGAAGCTCCGATTTTTGGTTAAGGAGACTTTCTCTGGAGTTGCGTTTTCTTGAGAGGTGGTGTTAAAAATAAAGTGGTTTAATTAAAGAGTGAAATAAAATACGTGCTGCAATTTTATTTCTACTCTGTGTAATTATAACCTATGTGTGGGAGTTGAGGTGGGATCCACTAAATCCTAACTCCTCTTGATAGGATATTAGTGAGGTGGGCCCCACACGATCCCCACATTTTTAAATTCCTCTAACCTCTCTTAATGTTGGAAAACCCCCATTAATTTGTAACTCTACCTCTTTAATACATGTCAACCCCTCAAGTTTATGAGGAACCTTCCCTCCCTCTCTTTAATTAAATGCCAATGTGTTTAATTAGAGAGGAACCTTCTTCCTTTTTAAATGTTGTACCACAAAGGATTAATTGGGTGGGGTTTTATGTCATAAATTACCCATTTATGACTTGCATTCTAAACGACGAACCTACCACTCCTATTTAAAGGAGGCTAGGGGGAGGAGTTCTGGATGACTTCTTCAAGCGGAGGAACGCTAGTAGTGAAGCTCGGTGCCCATCACTTGGAGAGTTCTCCTCTTCCTCTAACGAAGAAAAAATAATGCCAATGTCACCCTCGGCTTCATCCTTTCCGACGTTGACGGAACGACGCTCGTCTACTACGACGCCGTCTACCGCGACACCGACGAACACCTCCTTCGAGGTAGGGGTTTGGTTTTGTTTGTGAATATTCTTTTCCGTTCAACGTCAAATTCTTTAGCCCCGTGATATCGAATTAACGGGAGGGGGCCGGACCATAGGAACATGGACGACCCTCCTCCCCCTTTGTTGATGTACTCGTTGCGACTCGAACGAAGGAGGCACGGTGCAACAAAACCGCGCGGGAATGAGGAGGAACGCGGCGAAGGAGTGTGGCGCCGTCGCGCTGCGCCGTTGAGGCTGAAAGAAGCCGCAGACGGAGTGAGGCCACGGCGGAGGGGCGTGGTGCCGTCGCGCCGTGCCGGTCGGACAAGGCCGCGACGGTGCGGGGATCGGCGTCCAGAACCGCCGGCGCATGGAAGGCGGGACCCGCGGGGGTCCCGCAGCGGCACACCGGCTGACCAATTCGGCCTGCCGGTTTGGGAAATTCCATGGGTTGTAACCCCCGGCTGGCAATAGGCGGGCCCCCCATGCGGGGGCCGTTTCTTCATTCACGAGGGGGGCAGCGCGCCCCCCCTTTTCCGCGTCCGCTCGGCCAGCGCCGAGCCGCCCCGCTCGGCCAATGCCGAGCCGCCTGGGCTGGACCGGCCGCACCGGGCCGGGCCGCACTGCGCCGGCCGGGCCGGGCCGCACTGCGCCGGCCGAGCCGGGCCGTGCCAGCCGATCCGGGCCGCACCCTAATGGGCCAGACCCGGATCCGGGTCGGGTCGACCCGGTTTGGGCTGACCCAGGGGGTCTTGGGCCGGGTCGGTCCGGGCCCAAACCCCCCTAAAAAGGACAGATTCGTTCAAACATCCGTAACTTGGGATAAGAACCTCCGATTGATGAAACGTCAGTTGTGATGTGATCCTTGGATCGAGACAGACGTCTCAGTATATTTCACTCAAGGTTTCGGAGAACTTTGTGTATGGCCGGGTTGGTTCGAACACAAAACCAACCGGGCCGTCGGAGCGGAAACACTTATAACTTGAGCTCCAGACGTCCTTTTGACGTGCCATCGACTTTGTTAGTTTTCTCTTAGTGAGAAGGACCTTTTCGCTTACTCCATTCGAAGTTTGAATGCAGTTGGAGTATGGTCAGGTTGGTTTTGACTTAAAAACCAACTGGGCCCCTAGAACGAAAAAGCTAATAACTCTCAGGCCGGACATCCGATTGACGTGTCGTCTGTCATGTTGTGTTCCTTTTGACATGACAGAACTTTGAGATACATCAACTCTAGTCTATGTGATAGTTGATGTATCGACCTCTTGGCTCGTGGAGAAGACCCTCCCGGAACGAGCGTGCTGTGTGTGGAAACCCTAGAGCTGGCTGAGACTTGACGACTGCTGTTCGATCGACTCGGAGTGTTTCAGATAGCCTAGTGGGGAGCTCTTGGTTGTAGCGGCAGACCCACGGAGGAGGAGCGCTTGGTTGTAGCGGCAGACCCACGGTACTCAACAGAAGGAGTACCTCTATAGGCTATGAGGGGGAGAGCTTGGTTGTAGCGTCAGACCCATGGTGGGAAGCGCTTGGTTGTAGCAGCAGGCCCACAGTACCCGACATGTGGAGTACTACAACAGTCCAAGGTTAGTGGGAAGCGCTTGGTTGTAGCGGCAGACCCACTGTACTCGATAGAGGATGAGTTCCCTAGCAGCTATGGTTTCGACATCATGAATAAAATCATAGTTTGAGCTGAGTCTTGACTTTCAATCATTATCTTCGATGTGATTGACTTGATATCCTTTGTGGATTGGTTTATGCTTTCCTGTGTGGATTGGGTCGTACTTTCTTGTGTGTATTATGTTTTACCTTTCTGAGTGGACTGGATTGTACTTGAGCTCATGAGTTGGAGATGAACTGGATTTGATGACTTAGGTATATGTTTTGGAATATACCTATGTAGTGTTGGATGATACTTCGTGATTGTATCTTTTCTTTGTGGTTTATCCTTTGTGGATTCAGGGAGACCTTCGAGGGTCTTGGGGTCCCTAATGAGTATCGTATACTCACCCCTGCACGGGCTTCTCCCGCACTACGTTGTGTTGGTTGCAGACGATGGACATCACTGATCGAGGTTGAGGCTTGTAGAGATGGACGGTACCTGGAGGAGGATCTCACGGCGAGTCAGTGCCCGGAGGTGGATATCATGTCGAGACGGTGCCCGGAGGCGGATTTCACGACGAGTCAGTACCCGGATGAGACGGACGAACGTGGAGTGCTGAGGAGGAGATCTGTACCTACCCTTCAGGTAAGAAACCGAATGGATATCCAGGAGTGGCTTATCACCTTTTAGCTGTTGTCCTTTGAGTTGTAAATTACTTCCTGTTGTAT
This sequence comes from Viscum album, assembly GCA_963277665.1. Lineage (NCBI taxonomy): Eukaryota > Viridiplantae > Streptophyta > Magnoliopsida > Santalales > Viscaceae > Viscum > Viscum album. Next base: position 1,278,470,904 of record OY728151.1, read on the forward strand.
CTGTACCTTTCTTTTGGGCTTGTATTTTTGGCCCCTTGTGCTTCAGCATGTTTGTTTTACAGTTTACTTAGTGTTTACTTCAGTTTTCGTACTCTGTGGTGTTTGTTTTCTTTTATAAAGGCAATGCCTTCCCTTTTATCGGGATTTACGCCTTTAGTGCTAGTCGCCAGCCACCGATGCCACCAGCCCCAACCGCTGAGAGTGTATGTCGCCTTTGTGCACTACACGAGTTTCAGCGTCAGAGATCGCCCAGGTTCCATGGGGAGACGGACCCTCAGGAAGCTGAGGATTGGATGGAGGCTGTTGTTTGAGTTTTTAGATTGGTAGGGATGCCAACATACTTCGTGGTGATCCTTGCTGCCAGCCTCCTTCAGGAAGCAGCAGGAATATGGTGGAGCCTAATGCTCCAGGTGCACGATGAGGCATCCCTTCTGTGGGCAGACATTGAGAGCCTGTTCCGGGCAGAGTTTGTACCAGCCACCCTTTGATCGGTGCGCATACAGGAGCTACTTCATCTTCCGTAGGGTAGCATGACGGTGGCGCAATATTCAGCGAGGTTCACCGATCTCTCATGTTACTCCACAGATATGGTACGAGACCCGTTCTTCAGGGCCCGAAACTTTGAAAAGGGGATCAAGCGAGATATTAGAGCTTCAGTTGTTTCTCACAGCATCCTGATGCAGACAGGGGTGTTGGAGCGAGCCCTCTTAGTGGAGAGTTTCCTTGCTGAGCAGTCTCCAGTAGCAGGACCCACCACTAGTTGGCATGCGGCCGAGTCTTCTGCAGCGGGCAGTAGACAGATGATGCAGAGGTCCAAGAGGACCAGACCTACAGGCGATCGACTGCATGACACAAGATCGTGTGTGCGAGGTACCCGGGGTGGAGAAAGACTTACCAGGAGCAGAGAGTGTTACTCCTGCAGTAGGGTTGGTCATATGGCTTGTGACTGTCTGACCCGCCATGCAGATGACCATTAGATAAATGAAGGACCTCCTAGGCAGAGGCAGAGGTTCGATTGGGGCGGATCACAAGGAGCAGGAGACCGAGGCAGGGGAGATGGCCATGCGGCTAGAGTTGGACGACGCTTCGAGGTGTTGACACCACCACCACTAGGAGGTCCACCCCGACCACAGGGAACAGGTGGACATGGGAGATCTTAGCTTTAGGCAGCTGAGCCATTTGACTATGGAGCTCCGGAAGCTGGCGGACAATACCGAGACTAGTTCCAGGCATGGGACCTTGATTTTGGTGCTTCTAGTTTCCTTGTTGTCATTGTTGTGTGTCTTGTACTTGAGATGCAGTAATAAAAGACACTTTTATTTGTGACATTTTCTTCCTTCATTTTTGTGTACTAAGAGGTTTTGGTTTAAACTTTTGACTTGACCCTCACCTTTGAGATACCTACTGGAGGAGACCTAGTGACCACACGCTGATTCTGACAGTGTGACTCAACCCTTGGAGGTGAGAGTAACAGTTGGATATCTTGGTAGTAGCATCGAGGCATTACGACTTCATCCTTGGTATGGATTAGTATCATCCATATCGGGATTGACTTTATTAGGAAAAGAACCTGGTTCATCCTGGGGATGAGACCAGATTTCTCTTATCGGCAAAGAAGAAATCTTAGCAGCTCTTGTAGGACCAGAGAAAGTCCAGGTCATCCAAGAGCGGATGAGGATAGCTCAGAGCCGACAAAAGTCTTATGCCGACAGGAGGCAGAGACCACTATAGTTCGAGGATGGCGACCACGTTTTCCTACGGGTCTGACCTCGACGTGGATTACGGAGTTTTGGCTGGGGCGAAAAGTTATCTCCGTGCTTCATCGGACCCTTATAGGTCCTCAATAGGGTAGGCGAGGTGGTTTACCACTTGACCCATCCACCTCAGTTGCACCAGGTGCACGACGTTTTCCACGTATCTCAGCTGAGGATATCCGTGCACGACCCGATGCATATCATCGACCATGGGAAGCTGAACATCGATGACATGGTGAATTTTGCGGAGGTCCCGGTGGAGATCAAGGATTTACAAGAGAAGGTCCTATGTGGGCGGTCGATTCCTCTAGTGCGCATCAGGTGGCAGCATGGGGACCTCTAGGAGAGAACTTGGGAGCGGGAGGCTCAGTACCCTCTTTTGTTTTCCCTAGTTTGTGTTATAGTTTTACGGGGAAGTAAAGCCCTGAGGTGGGAGTAATGTAAAGACCTGTAAATTTCAAGGAATTTTTTTTAAATTTTCTTTGGGATTTTATGAGTATGCAGTTTCTGGCGGCGCCGAATTTTGAGGTCCAGTGTGCCCGGAATAATTTTTCGAAGTTTAGCTTGGGTACGTTCAGTGAACGAACGAGCGAGTTTTCCTATCTTTTGAAGCAGTGCTCGGAATCAAAATCCGAAGGCACCGATGAAACCGCAATGCCAGTTTTTTCTTAAGGAGACTTTATATGGAGTTGCGTTTGCTCGGGAGGTGGTGTTAAAAATAAAGTGGTTTAATTAAAGAGTGAAATAAAATACGTGCTTCAATTTTATTTCTACTCTGTGTAATTATAACCTACGTGTGGGAGTTGAGGTGGGAGCCACTAAATCCTAACTCCTCTTAATAGGATATTAGTGAGGTGGGCCCCATAGGATCCCCACCTTTTCAAATTCCTCTAACCACTCTTAAAGTTGGAAAACCCCAATTAATTTGTAACTCTACCTCTTCAATACATGTCAACCCCTCAAGTTTATGAGGAACCTTTCCTCCCACTCTTTAATTAAATGCCAACATGTTTAATTAGAGAGGAACCTTCCTCCTTTTTAAATGTTCCACCGCAGCGGATTAATTGGGTGGGGCCCTATGTCATTAATTCCCCATTTATGAATTGCATTCTAAACGACTAACCCACCACTCCTATTTAAAGGAGGCTAGGGGGAGGAGTTCTGGAAGGCTTCTTCAAGCGGCGGAACGCTAGCAGCGAAGCTCGACACCCAGCACTTGGAGAGTTTTCCTCTTCCTCTAACAAAGAACGAAGAATGCCAGCGTCACCCTTGGCTTCATCCTTTTCGAAGTTGACGGAATGACGCCCGTCTACTGTGAAGTCATCTACTGTGACATCGACGAACACCTCCTTCGAGGTAGGGGTTTGGTTTTGTTCGTGAATATTCTTTGCCATCCAACGTCAAATTATTTAGCCGCTTGATATCGAATTAACGGTAGGGGGTCGGACCGCACGAACACGGCCGACCCTCCTCCCCCTTTGTTGATGTACTCGTTGCGGCTCGAACAAAGGAATCGCGGTGCAACGGCACCGCGCGGGAACGAGGAGGAATGCGGCGAAGGAGCGCGGCGCCGTCGCGCCACGCCGTTGAGGCCGAAAGAAGCCGCTGCCGGAGTCGGGCTGTGGCAGAGGGGCACGGCGCCGTCATGCCACGCCGGAGAACCACGAAGAGGCCGTGGCGAAGGGGCACGACGCCATCGCGCCACACCGGTCAGACAAGGCCGCGGCTTAAGGCCACGGCGGTGCCGGGAGCGATGGCTGGAACCGCCGGTCGCCGGCGCATGGAGGGCGGGACCCGCAGGGGTCCCGCGGCGGCACACCGGACTGCCAATTTGGCCGGCCGGTTTTGGATATTCCGGGGGTCGTAACCTCCAGATGGCAAGAGGTGGGCCCCCATGCGGGGACCGTTTCTTCATTCACGAGGGGGGAAGCGCTCCCCTTCTCTTCCGCGTCCGCTCGGCCAGCGCCGGCGGGGCCGGGCGGTGTCGGCGGGGCCAGGATGCGCCATCCCGGCCAGACCGCGCTTTAATGGGCCGGACCCGGACCCGGGTCGGGTCGACCTTGTTCGGGCCGACCCAGGGGGTCTTGGGCCGGGCCCAAACCCCCATAAAAACGGACAGATTTATTCAAACGTCCGTAACATGGGCTACCGACCTCCGATTGACGAACCGTCTTCTACAATGCGATCCTTGGATCAAGGCAGTCGTTTTGGTATATTACACTCAAGGTTTCGGAGAACTTTGGGTATGGCCGGGTTGGATCGAACACGGAACCAACCGGGCCCTTGGAGCGGAAACACTTATAACTTGATCTCCGGACGTCCGTTTGACATGCCGTCGACTTTGTTGGTTTCCTCTTAGTGAGACAAACCTTTTGGATTACTTCGCTAGAAGTTTGGATGCAGTTGGAGTACGGTTGGGTTGGTTTTGACTTAAAAACCAAATGGGCCCCTGGAACGAAAAAGCCAATAACTCTCAGACCTGACGTCCGATTGACACGCCGTCTGTCACGTTGTGTTCCTTTTGAGGTGACAGAACTTTAAGATACATCAAATCTGGTCTATGTGATAGTTGATGTATCGACCTCTTGGCTCGTGGAGCGGAACCTCCCGGAACGAGCGTGCTGTGTGCGGAAACCCTAGAGTTGGCTGAGACTTGACGACTGCTATTCAATCGACTCGGAGTGTTTCAGATAGCCCAGTGGGGAGCACTTGGTTGTAGCGGAAGACCCACGGCGGAGGAGCTCTTGGTTGTAGCGGCAGACTCGCGGTACTCAATAGATGGAGTATCTCTGTAGGCTATGAGGGGGAGTGCTTGGTTGTAGCGGCATACCCATGGTGGAAAGCGCTTGGTTGTAGCAGCAGACCCATAGTACTCGACAGGTGGAGTACTACCGTAGTCCAAGGTTTGTGGGAAGCGCTTGTTTGTAGCGGCAGTCCCACTGTACTCGATAGAGGAGGAGTTCCCCAGCAGCTATGGTTTCGACATCATGAATAAAATCATGGTTTGAGATGAGTCTTGACTTTCAATCATTATCTTCGATGTGATTGACTTGATATCCTGTGTGGATTGGTTTATGCTTTCCTGTGTGGATTGGGTTGTACTTTCCTGTGTGGATTATGTTTTACCTTCCTGAGTGGACTGGATTGTACTTGAGCTCATGAGTTGGAGATGAACTGGATTTGATGAATTAGGTATATGTATGGGCATATACCTAAGTAGTGTTGGATGATACTTCGTGATTGTATCTTTTTTGTGTAGTTTATCCTTTGTGGATTTAGGGATACCTTCGGGGGTCTCGGGGTCCCTACTGAGTATCGTATACTCACCCCTGCACGGGCTTCACCTACACTACATTGTGTTGGTTGCAGACGACGGACATTACTGATCAAGGTTGAGGCTTGTAGAGCTGGACGGTACCCGGAGGAGGATCTCACGACGAGTCGGTGCCCGGAGGTGGATATCACGTCGAGACGGTGCCCGAAGGTGGATTTCACAACGAGTCAGTACCTGGAGGAGACGGACGGACGTGGAGTGCTGAGGAGGAGATCTGTACCTACCCTTCAGGTAGGAAACCATAGGGTGATCCAGGAGCAGCTTATCACCTTTCAGCTGTTGTCCTTTGAGTTGTAATTTACTTCCAATTGTAGCTGTACCTTTCTTTTGGGCTTGTATTTCTGGCCCCTTGTGCTTCATCATGTTTGTTTTATAGTTTACTTAGTGTTTACTTCAGTTTGCGTACTCTGTGGTGTTTTTTTCTTTTATAAAGGCAATGCCTTCCCTTTTATCGGGATTTATGCCTTTGGTGCTAGTCGCCAGCCCCTGGCCTATGGGAGGTAGGCTTGGGGTAGTCACGGTACGAGCCATGAGGTCGGGTCGTGACAAAAATTTTCTATTATTTCACATTTATTCATGAATTATTACATATAATATCATTTAGTGAAACCCATAATATCTATAAGACTAGTGCATTTTGGAATTAGAAACTTATAATATCAACCTTTCACATGGATGAAACAAAATTATTGAAAACATACTTAACATGCTTATAATATTACATTGCTCATTGAAAACTGCATGGGATAACCTAGGGACTTAGATATGAAAGGGGAGTTCTATAATGAAATAGTAAGGTAATAAAAAAAGAATAAAAAGAATAAATTATAATGTGTTAGAAAGTATAAATTTAAATATATCCTAAAATTTGTTATAATCAAGGTCATGAACAATGTGGAATGATATATTTTGATAACAGAATGAAAACATGGGAATTTCGAAAACAAATTATACCTGAAATCAAAAACATAGGTCAGGGAAAACAACCAAGAAATTAAAAACTGTTGAAAAGTCCCATAATGTATTAATTTCAATCCCTATTACCATATGTTACATATAATTATAAATACACATTACCAATTTTATTATAGAATATAAATATGATTTTATCTATCTCTTTCATATCATGTACATGCATAATTATACCACATGAAATATTCAACATAAGATATCTTATTACCACATTTAGTCCAATTATTATGAAATTTGGATTACATACATGGAAATACTCAATAAAAAATTTAAATAAATAAATAGGTGAATACCCTTGAGTGAAAATGGGTATAGGTATACACTTCTCAAATGCTTTGTGTAAAAAATTATATTGATATATCGGTAGCATAACGACATTAATGGAAGATTAATAAATTTTTCTAATGAGAGATAAATGAGTATATCTACACATGAAAGTAAAATTTACTATATAATTGATATATATGAAAATAATCCAACAATAATAATGTCCAATTATAAGTCCTAAGTAAAAAAATTTAGATTTAATATAATGTTTACCATGACAAAGCATAGTGAAATTTTGGTAGAATAACAACAGTACTTAATTATTCATAAAATAGTTTAATGAGAGAGTAATAGTTATTTCATAAATTTTAAATAAAAATTATAGGATGTCGAATGTGTAAAAAATATACCATCACTTTTAATTGGAATTAAAATCCAAAAAATAAAGATGGATCTTGAATGGAAAAGAATAGAAAATGGACCCTTACTAAATTTCAACATACTAACGACTTACGTAAATATTATAATGAGAGAGGATAAATGAAAAATTGTTATAATAATATCAATTTGAAATTATATAAGTGTTTATAAAGGCTTGAAAATATAAACAATTGATATAAAAAATGCTAAATACAAATATGGTTCATAAAGGGAAAATAAGAGAGAGAGGTCCCATACAGTGGGGGATGCCACTTAATTCTATATAGGGACTCCATTGAACATTGGAACAACCTAGAAGAGAAAATTGAGAGAGGAAATGATATTGGATTCCTCATATATGTAATTTTTTGTGAAATTTAAGGTGGTAATGGCGTATTAATACTTTAGGAGTGGTTTTTAGTGATTAAATAATGTTTTTTTTGTATTTAAAGAAAACCACATTTTGGTGACCTTAATTTCAAAGAAATTTATTGATAATTAATTTTAAATAAAACCATATTATGTATTATTCAATTATATAAATAAATTTTGTTAATGAATAAGGTTTAAAAAATTATAATTCATTATCACATAATTAATATTTCATAAGAGTTATGGTATTTCCTACAAACTTTATTCTCTCATTTTACCAAAAAAAAATCGTTTTTTAGAAACTTCACAAAAAATTAATCTAATATAATTTTGATATGTTGAGTCCAAAAATGAATTTTATTTCATACAAATAATTCTCCAACTATGGTAATTAAATTATTAGATAAATATCTTTTTTTAATTTAGTAATTTCATAGAAAAATAAATATTATAACCATTATAAAATTTATTTAGGACTTTAATGAAATATATTATCATGTGAAAAGTTTATTTATAATATTATTTCATGAAATTAAAAATTATCTAGAATTTATAAATTCATTATAAAACACAATTTTAAAATAATATATTTATAGTGTTCAAAACAAATATAATTTTGATTATATCATTAAATAATATCGACAATCATTTAAATGTTTTGATGTAACCACCAATAGTAATTAAAAACTATTCAATTGACTAATGGTAACTATTCCGATCAACTATATTTGTTGGAAAACCAAAATGATGATGATAAAATTTTTCTATAAATACACCATATTTTTTACTCTTCATCATTCACTATAATTTGAATCAATGTTCAATATCATTTTCAAAATGAATGTTGTATTACTAACTATTTGTTTCTTTTCTATAACACTATTCATGAGGGGGTTAATTCTAAGCGATCATGGTGACCCATAATATTATATTTTACATTATTGAATATATTTATGTATTAGAAATGAAATATTTTTAGTAATAATGGGAACATTTTTAGACTAATTATAATGTTCTTAATAAATGAAAAAATCATTTTTGGTCTCTTGTAAGTGTTTTCTTTCCCCTTACTGTTCCTAGAAATACTAATTCTTATCTATAAATGATGTTAAAAGTAATTATACAAAATAAACATATTTCTATGTCATCATAATAGGTCATTAATTATAGAATAAGTGTTCTATTAATATGATAAATTAATATTTGGGTGTTACATTCTTCCCCACATAAATAAATTTCATCCCCACAATTTTTGTCCAACCTCAATTGGTCCAATATAACTACAGATCAATTTCCACATCCTTATAAATCTCATACCTCCATTATAGGGTTATATCATGGGAATTACATGATTCCAAACATGAAATTTTGATGTATAGTTTAATATTATAGTTGTTATAATATTAGGTATTTAAGATCACATTATTTAATATTTTTATTCTTTTAATATAAAATGTTACACATTCTACAGATCCATTCTTGTTGGATTGTAAAAATATTTTGATAAAAAATAATTTCCCATGTAAATTCCAACCAGGTATAAATCAAGGAACATTTTAATGCACCAATTATCTTTTTATCCAGAGAGGGATATATTTTCTTAGAAACAAATTACTCTATAAATTAATAAAATCGAAGGGTTTATTATCACTTTTATTATTATCCCTAATGATTTCCCAAATTTCTTATAATCCAAATCATAAAAATAATAGTAATTTCCTAGGAAACCTACTCTAATAACCCTTCACTTCTTACACATTGTTTCATTATAGGTTACAAAAAACACAATTATTAAAACCTAGTAGATTGAGCCTTATGTATTTTTAATTAGGTACATAGAATATAAACATTTTATTTAGATAAATAAATATTTTTTTAAAACATCCTTAATATTATTCTAATATTTAACTACTCATTACAAAGTATACATGAAAACTTTGGGAAATGCATAATAAATGGGTGATCTATAATGCCAGATAATGGAATTAAGAGAGTATAACATAAAAGAATCTATAAAAAGATAGAAAATAAAAAATTTAATGAGACATAAAAGGGTTAAGAATAATAAAAATTAAAAATAAGGCTTGATATATCATTATAACATAATAGTAACATGTTAATTTGGCAATAACATCAAACATGAAATCATAAACAAAGGTCAATTATAAACAACAAGACGTCATAACATGGTGAAAAAATTAATATAATAGATTATTTTCACTCCCTAATCATGTACATTACCTCTCATGAGACTAAAAAATTAATAAATACATTAGACTGTTATATAATTCGGGGTGCACCATCTTTTTCAGATCATGTACATGCATATGTGTTACACATAAAAAATTTATCTCGGAATAACTCTTTATCGAATTTATTCCCATGATAGTGGAACGTGGTTTAAATACATGGATTTCCCTAATTACTGGTGTATAAGTAAAAATATATGAAAACTCTTTCATGAAAATGGGTAGGAGTATACACATCATCAATGTATAGCATGGAAAATCACAGTTACATTTCGGTAATATAATGGAAGAACTAAAAGATTCATAAAATGATTTAATGTAGGAGAAAGGGGTATTTGATATATTTTAAGTTAAAATGGAATGTATGGGGGATATTTTATAACATAATATATCACGGATAATTAGGAACTAAAGGAAATAAGAAAAAAACCATTCTTTAACTTAATTTTTAGCATGAAAAATGGCTGTGATATTTCGGCATCACAATTACAGGAAATACAGATTCATAAAATGGTTTAATGATATATAAATGCTTCTATCATCATTTTTAAATCTAAATTATAGTGTGAGGGATATGGAAAAAATATCACAACATTAATAAGTACAGATAAAATACATAAAAAAATTCATTGAATGGAAAAGAAGAGAGAGTGGTCCCTTACTAAATTTTAGCATAGTAACAGCTTACGTAATTGTCATAACAAGAGGGGGAAAATGATATAACCTTATAATAACATAAATTGGAATGTATAAGAACATTTATAAAGGCATTAAAACATAACTAATTGATAATAAGATGGATAAATTCAAAGAAGGTTCTTAAATAGAAAATGAATATAGAGAGGTCCCTTACCTTGGGAGGACACTTCTTAAATATATAGAGGCTCTCCTTTGATCCATTGAAAAAGCTAGTAGAGTCGTTTTATAGAATATTTGATAGTGGTTTCATGTTAAATTGATTTACTATGGAAATTGAGGTGGTAATGGGGGTATTTTTTTCTTAATCAAGACCTTTTTTAAGTCAATTAAGTAAATAACACATTAATTTGATACATTGATAAATCTGTTTAAAAATTTATTAAAATTATTCAAATATTTTAGTAATCATTAAAAACTTTATGGGATAACCATGGGAAAGATATAATACTGGGGTGATCTATAAGACCCAATAAGAGAATAAATAAATCCTAAAATTGTGAAATAATAACACATTTTAAAATATTAAATTCGTTGTGAAACAAAAAGGTTGAGAATCATAATAATGAACAATGAGGCATTATATATCATGATAACATAATAAAATATTGGTAATGGGGAAATAAATTTAAACATGAAATCATAAACATAGGTCAAGTCTAACCGAAAATACATCATAACATGATGCAAAAACTTCCATGATATACTACATTTACTCACTAATATAATACATGATGTTTCATGAGAATTAAAAATTACTCACAAAATTGTGGTTCTATGTAATTCAAGGCACACCCATTGTTTTTGTATTGCATTCAAATATAAGTTTTCTACATAGAACATTCAACAGAGGATAAGGTTGTATCTCATTTAATCCCATAACTAAAGAATTTTGGTTACATACATGGAGTACCCCAATCGATGATGTATAGGAAAAACTATGTGAATACCCCTATGTTTCAATGGGTTTTGGTATAAACTACCCAAATATTTGGTGAGGAAAATCATAGTGACATTTAAACATCACATCGATAATACATAAATAATTAGAATATGGTTTAATGAGAGATAATGGGGTCCCTTATCACGTGTAAGTTAAAAAATAAAATTATAAAAGGTATTTAAGAACATAATACAACATGGGAAATTGGGAATTAAGAGGTATACGAGAAAATGGGCTCTTCAATTTAATGTTTTTCATGAAAAATCAATGTGAATTTTTAATAGAATAACCATAGTACATAACAATTCATAAAATTGTATAATTAAAATTAAAGGGTTATCTAGTCATTTTGACATAAAAACTATAGTATTAGGGATATGAAAAAATTATCCCAATATTAGGAATTATATATAAATAAAATAAAATAAAAAAGGCTCTTGTATGTAAGATAAGAGAGAGGTCCCTTACTAAATTTGAACATAGTAACAAATTTGGTAATGTTTATAAAGAGAGGTGGTAAATGATATCCCATGATTTGAAAATAAATTTGATATTATAGTTAAATTTATAAATCCTTGAAAATATCCAATAAAAAAAGAATAAGTTAAATAAAAATAACTATTTTAAAAGGAAAAGAAGAGGGAGAGGTCTCTTACCTTGGCAGGATGCTTCTTAAAGCTAGAGTGGTACTCCTTTGATCCTTAGAAAGAATTTGGAGAGACTCTAAAGAGACTAATTGAGATGTAATTATCAATTAATGGATTGGTATGGAATTTTAAGATGGAATATGGTATTTATAGTTGAGGAGGGTGAATTAAATTTATTAAATACTGATTATTTTGTATTTAAAGGTTACAACATTTGGGTGGCATTAATTTCAAAAAATTGGGTTGATAATTAATGTTGTAAAGGATGGTTTAGATATTTAAATACATCATCCACCCCTTATATGTTTTATTTATTGGTATATTATGTTTTTACTATTAATCATCAACATGATACATTATTTTTTCAATACTATGGTAAATATTTTTTTACTATGGCAACATTTTTTCCTAAAAATGAAAAAGAATGTATTTCCATATTTATAAATTCTAATTCCAAATATGGTATCGATTTTATTAGATTCAATATATATAACTGATTAAAATTAATTCTAATTTTATATACATATAACACATAATTTAATTTTTTAGAAAAGGATAAATAATGGTTTTCAAAATTCTAGGCTTGTTTTTTCAAGTGTTACACCTTATGTATTATGTCATTAAATAAAATCAATTATCATGAATAAGGGTTAATAAATTTGAAATCATTATCATATAATGTAAAAACCCATCCTTTTCTGGATATATCTCATGATCATTTACATGTACCTTTTTCCTACTATTATGTACTTTTTTTTGGTTTTATCTTGGGGTGATTTTGGGTGAAAAATTAAAAAAAGTATAAGAAATAGGGTAGTGCATAGTTGCAATATAGTTTTCCTTAATTTTGTGCCCTGGCCTAGCAATCTGTGCAACCATATAATAAGAGGGTTTCTATAGTCGGTGCATGGTTTTTAAAACCATGTGCCTATAAAAAGAAATTGTGCATCCCCCAAGAAGGGGAACATTGTTAAGGTGCATGGTTTGACAAACTATATGCATCAAATAAGCTAACCATGCACAAATTTTTAATAACGTAAAAATTGTTTTATAATTTATAGAGCCCAAATTTTAAACCCTATTCAACCCTAGATCAACCCTAAGATCTATTTCATTATTTTAGAGGACCTCAGATAGATTTCAATCCTTCTAGGCCTATGTGCATAATGAATCAAAGGGTGGATTAAAGATCTGCACCTCCATAGTATATGATTTCTTCTCATTTAGATCTATATCTCTCCTGCCTTTTCTCTAGGATAAAAGAGGGATGTTTATCCCCTGTAGGTTATAGATCTATATTCAAGATTGTATGACTATAATCTTTTTAATTGTGGATTTAAAATTCAAATCGAAATCTCATTCTTCGTTGAGATCTTGATGGATTTAATTAAATTTGGGGATATCTAATGGCAAGCATTTTTCCTCAAAAAATTGAAGTAGGTGGTCTATTATTCAAATCCCATAGTCACAATTTTAATTATGTCTATGTAATTATATATTTTCTTAGCATTGATTAGAAATTGATTTCAATAATTTAAATAATCAATTTTTTAAATTAATTAATTAATTGATTGTGGAATTGATTATAATTAATTGTTGAATTAATTATTGGAATATTTATATTGTGGGATTTGGGGATAATAATTATTTTAATTAATTATCAGAATATAGAAAATGTGGGTTTTGGTGAATAATTAATTTTTTATTTAATTATGGATATTGAGATTGTGATGTTGAATAATTAATTTTTAGGTAATTATAACATATTGAGATTGAGAGGTTTAATAATTAATTGTTGAGTTATTATATTTTATTAATATTGTGAATATGAATAATTGATCATTGAATTAATTATGGGATATTGAGATTGTTTATATGAATTATTAATGTTTTAATTAATTATAAAAATTCATATTGTGAATTAGAATAATTAAGTGAAGAATAATTTATTGGATGTTAAGATTGTTAATTGTTTAATTAATTTATGGAATTTATGTGATTAAGTAGTTATTGAAAAAATTAATGGAATGATAAGTATGTACAGTTGTTGAATGTGATTAATTAATTAGTGAATTAATTAATTTGATAATCATGTGTGGGATGTGGTTTGCTGAATTAAAAGTCCATAATGTGAGAAGGAATGATCAATGGTAACAATGGAATTAAAATATGTTGATTCTATGTGGGACAGAGTCTATTGCAAAAAAATCCCACAGTGTGATAAGAAATGGTGAATGGTAATAATGGAATTCACATCTTATACATGTTTGTGGGACATGTTCTCCTACATCATAAACTTATAGCATGAATTGAAATGTTTAATGGTAACAGTGTTATTCACATGGAAATTGTGATAATGAATGGAAACAATGTAATTCAATTGTATGATATCCCTTTGGTATAGTTTAGACTCCGACATGGGCTAAAGAAGGTATTTAGAGTTTGGGTGTCCTCAGGAACCCGAGTGTTGTGTGGTTAGATAATGAGTAATGGAATATGGGTAAATTGTTTACTTTATTCCATTTTTGTATTCATTATAAAATTGTATGAACTTGTGATTGAATGGATATTTTCATAGATGTGGTTGGGGGGTATACTGAGTTTTACTCACACCCTACTTAGGCATCCCGATAGGCACCCAAATAGATTTCATGATTCCATGTCATGATAAGGGCAATGTCTCTGTGTCAGATGGATGATTCGGGATGGAGAATTGATGAGGAAACCAGACATGGTTTGCGACCTGTTTGGAATTTTTTATTTTCTTTTCATTTGATTTTCATTTTGACATTCGACACATAATTTTGAATGGCCTATAAACTAATTAATTTTGATTTTGTATTTCTAGTTTTTGACATCTTGTGACACTAAAATTTTAAGGTTATGTTATATCAGTATTTTTTAATAATTTATTTATTTCTATTGGTGTATTACTTTGATAAATAGGTTATAGTCTCCCCATGGTGGATATTAGTCCCTTGTTGCTAATCAGAAGCCTATGGAACATAGGGAGGCACACTTGAGGTCTTTTGATGGACCAGCTCGGACAACCAGTGTGTGGCACCTGAGACGGGATGTACAATATGGTATTTGAGCCCAATTTTCTTTTCTTATATTTTTAATTACTAGTTGGAATAGGAATATAGCATATTAAGAAGATTATATCCATGGTTATGAACTTGTTTATGGGATTAGCTAACCTATTTACCAGGGGAAACCCATGTAATGAGTGTGGGATGATTATTAATGGTATTTTCTATTACAGATGGATGTTATTTCACCTTGGGTGATGCACTTCTTTTGTGATCTGACTATTGTTTCAAATATTTTTTGAGATCTGAATCGTGGCCCATTAAGGCATGGGATTTTAGTTTTCATAAATTATTCTAGGTACTCAGAATTGTTGTAACATGCATCATTTTTGGAATGCACGGGAAAGCAGGTTGTGGGTAAGTTGTTGAACATTCACTGTTTTCCTTGATTATGAAATTGAACTAAAAATGGTCATAATATGAAATAGAGAAATATTTTAAAATGATTCCAGATTGGAATTAATGGGTGTATAATGATATTGGAAATTGTGAAACACTTCTACAAAACTGGCATTTAACAGTGTTTTTATTTATCAGTAATAGAAAAAAAGTGTCGATAAATGGAATGTTCATAGTGCCAAAGAAAGTGCTCATAAATTTAACACGTTATCAGTGATTTATTTTTAGAGCTCACAAAGGGTACCCTTTATCAGCACTATATTTTTAACGCTCATAAATGAGTCCTTTATTAGAACTTTTTAGCGCTGATATTGGATCGAAAAATTAAATTGCAATAATTAAATAAATAAAAATTTAAAATTAGTTATATTAAAAAAATACTACAAATATTTTTAATTAAATAATTATTTTTAAAAATGATTAAATTTATTAAACTATATATAAATTTTAATTACTAATAAATAGTATGAATTAAATATGTAGATATGAAAAATAAAAATTAAACAAATAAAAATTAAAACTAATTAAATTAAAGAAAAATATTAAACATTTTATTAATTATATTATTATTAATAATGATAATAAATAGTATATATTAAATATATATAGATATATTAATGTACATAAATATTATTTTTATGTTACTAAATATTTATGCACTATATTTAGTGAATAATGGTTTATAATAAAAAATTAATATGAATTAAGAATACTTACTAATTTCATAGAGTAATGGACATATAATTAAATTTTTGTGGATTTTCCAATTTAATATAGATCAAATATGGGTTATATTGATTCCACACATACAAAATTAAAGTATTTTTATATACAATGTACACACACAAAAAATATCCATTTTTTAAATGTTTTTAATGTGTATGTATCTTTAATTTATTAAATTTCAGTCATTTTTAACATGCATGCATTTAATATTAGAAATTCGTTAATAATGTTAAAAAAATATTTGTAAAAAAATTATAAAAAAAATTATAAATAAATATATTTAAAAATTTACACACTATATTTATAAAATTATATATTTGTAATTATAAATAAATAATTTTTTAAAAGTATTTATATCATTATAAAAAATAAATAAATAAATATTTAAATTATTATAAATAAATAATTATATATATTTAAAGAATTAAAAAATTTATAACAAATTTACATAAATAATGAATATAGTTACTATATTTATATTTATATGTATGTATTTAATATTAATATATATATATATAATTATCTAAATATATATAATGATATTAGTGTTCTTTTTTTAAAAATTTTATATGTTTTTAAATAAATAATTATATATTTAACTAATAATAAATTTATTATAAATATATTTAAATAAGGAATATATTTAATATATTTAAATTTTTATATATTTATTTAGTGTATATATACAAAAAAATATTTTTTTATAATTATAATTATGAATCTTTTATCATCTCTTAAGTAATAAGAACTGATGAAAGAAATCCTTATTATTCCTTTTTTTGGCACTGATAAAGATGAGGATTGATTAGCACTAAAACATTTTCACTTGTAAATATGGATTTTATTAGTGATTTTTTAGGGATGATAAAGTCCTACCTTTATCAATGCTTAAAAGGAACTGATAAATATTCCTTCTTTTAGTGCATTAATAATAAGCACTGATAAAAGGACTCTTTATCAACGTTTTTTAAAAAGTGATGATAAAATTTCCCAATCTAATTAAAACCACAAAACCTATTCTAAAACCTTCTAGAGTACTTATTATTCATTTTACCCTTTCTCCTACCTCAATCTTCTCCCACCAATCCATCAATCACTTCACACTAAGTTCCTAGTCCTATTCAATGGTGTTTCGAATCTTTTGATGTCGACCGTAGAGTACATCAAGAGATCATCTCTTCTTAATATCACCTTGATTTTATGTTTTAAAAAGTGTCTCCCTTCATTAAACACCTTAGATCAGTTAATCATCGAGTCTTTTGGGTTGAAAGATTGAGTAACGGTAGGTATGCTTGATAAAAGGAACATCATGATTAATTTTTATTTGGAGGAAGATTTGGTTAGGGATTAGTCCATATCCCCCAATAGCTGCAATGAATTCTGATTCTATCTCTCTAGGTGTTCATTTGACTTCCATATGAAGCGCAACATTCTAATAGTAGTGATTTGGGTTAGTTTCCCTAAGATCCCATCACCTTTTCAAAATCATGAAATTATAGGCATGCTAGGGAATCTTGTTGGTAGATATTTATGTTTTGATAGTATAACCCAGTTAGTTTCTCACCCTATTACTCCTCAAATTTTTAGGGAAGTTTATGTATCAAGAGTGCATAAATTTTATATTTGGATTACAGCGGGGGATAAATTTTGATGCAAGAAGGTTGTGAGGTTTGAATTGTAGGTCTATTTTTGAAGTTCTTGTAAGAAATTAGGTCATTATACACCTACCTATAGGCGAGGGACCAAGAACCATGAAAAATAGCAGGTTGTGATTTTTGGAGATAATGAAAGTGCTTAAAGCTTGGTGTTGGTGAAGGGTCAATGGGGTAGAGTCAGTTGGAAGTTTCTACAAACCCATGCAATGAAAATGTTGTTCAATGTGATTCTTAGGGGGGAATATCCTTAGTGAATCAAAGCTCGAATAAAAAATAAACTCGAATCAAACAAACCCACTACCTTAAACAAAATCTATAATTTGACATACTATTGTATTTAGGGTTTAAAAAGAAAATTTCTAGATCCTGGTCTAAGGGTCTTGGATTTTATTCAACCTAGTGAGTTATGCCGATATTTTCCTTCAAAGGTTTTGATTTTCATTTTTAATTTTTCATTTCAGGATCAAGATTCGTGGGTTTTAAATTTTCCTTTTAGGTTCTAATTTTATTTTTGTATTTGTACTCTAGTTATTATATACTATTATAATATTGTTTATGATTCTCTTTTTGGTTAATTATAGTTTTACATATCCTCTTTTGGTCTTTTTAATTTTTTTTGGAATCAACATTATTTTCTCTCCAAATATACAACTCAGCCTCCTCCACAAGAATAATTATTTTCACTATTTTGAAATCATATAGAATCACCATTGTTCCGCAGATAAACCAATTAAATAAATATTAATGCCAGTATATAAATTTTGGAGGTCTTGGATATAAAAACCTTAAATGAATGAGAAAATTGATTTAGATGTGTATGGTATATACATTACAAGGGTTGGGATTTTTTCTCATTTGTTTGTGATATATCTTGTTGATGTATATTATTTCATTATGCTAACTTCTTTATAGACCTCCCCTAATCTCATGGATAGGTCAATGCGTATTAGATTGTCTCCCTAGAATCCTTATGTTACTACATCATTTGATATCTAAAATAGAATGGAAGTTATCAAATTCTATATATTAGAAATTATTTTTCGGTATTCAGTATTTTAGGTCTATATATACCATATAAGTCTACATATACACATAATTAAAAGTAATATAATTTATAATTATATAACCAATAAAATATTGTAAACTCATGTTACATTCAAAATAATAACATATGGTAACTATTTATACATTTTCTTAAAATAATTAATCTTTCCTAAATTTAAATAATTATATTTTATACACAATTACCGAGAATAATAATTATTCATAATTAATATAATTTGAAAATTATAATTTGCAGTATTTTTAGTTTCATGATAAAAAATAGTATTACATATATATATATATCAAATAATATATTGTATATTTAAATAAATTTACATATGAAAATATATATATATATATAAATATAATTATATTCAAATAAAGTTACTATTATAATACATATAGATATCATTTATATATGAAATATCTAGCTAGATTCACTTCATTTATCTAGGTATCTAATGAGGTGTGACCTCCATTTTATATTTTTTAATAGTAGAACGCGTGAACCTCATTTAGGTTTATCGCCTATCGAGGTAAGGGTGAATGAAGTAATTGTCTCCATCGACCTATTTTTTCAATAATATAAAACCATTTCATTTTTAAATAAAATAATACCTACTAAAAATCATGTTTTATCGATGAAAACAATAAAAAATAATCAACCAATTATTTTATTAATATTTTATTTGGATCTATGTGAAACATTTCGAGGATAAAAATGAAATTAATTCATCATTAAAACTTCCTCAAAGTTAAATCAAATAAATTAATTGGAATGAAATACACTTGTCATCTAAAATTATACTATATAAACCAAAGACCCTCGAGCTTCATATCATTCCAGTTGTGTATTCAGATTATTCTGTCTCCACCCTCTCAATTTTATTCACACCCTTCACTCTATCATTTATCTGGTTGTGTGGATCTTTTCTCTACAAGTAGTTGGTGGAAATAGAGGCATCGAGTTAATAACTATTGTCAATGGATTAATTCTTAGAAATAAGGACACTTCAGCTATTAGAGAACAATATGATATACAATTTTCATCCTTATCAGTTTCATATCTCAAATAGTTATTATTGAATTTCATTTCCTTGAGACTCATATATCATATCTTTTATGTTTCTTATACTACTCTAAGCATTAGTCATCCTAGGGATGACTACTACTTAGATTATTTCAAGAAACATAGGTTCATGTCCAGAAGTGATGGAGAATGTTTTTTAAATTATAAAATGCAATGATAATTTTTTGGGATATGAGTTGATGAGGATGTAAATTATACTTAATTGGGTTCTCTTGAAGGGGAAATGTCTCTCATTTATGAGAATTAGACCATTGAAACAATTTATTAACTCAAAAACCACATTTACACAAACTCCTTCTGGGGAAAATATCTACAAAACTAGAAAAATGATATAGTGATGGGCGAGAAACAAATTAATAGGGTGGATATGGAAGAATAAGAATATGCAACTATAGTTTTGCGCAGCTTGGGGGTCTTGGGTTTCTACAGTGTAATTTCAGTGGACAAGGGTATCATACTAAAATTAATTTATTTTATTTTATGTGGAGGTAAATTTAATGATGATTTAATTTCATTTTTATCCTCAAAATTATCCAAAAGGATCCAAAAAAACCTTTAATAAAACAATTTATTGATGATTTTTTAATGTTTTTTCGATAAAACATGGTTATTTTAATCAGTTATATTTTTTGAAAAAACTTACAGGGGTTTTTATGATTGAAAATCAGTCAATGGAGGAATGTACTTAATTCAAACTTATGATAATGATCCATAAGTTATTTTAGATGTGTAGGAATCTACCAAACCTTAATTCGACACACGGTGTGACAGTTATGACTTAATTTGTCTGTTATCTATTTGAAATTGACAGTTTACATAAAAAAATTTCACTCACTAAAAACAATGAAAATGTTCATGGATTGTATTGATAATTTGGTAAATCTATTCATATTTTCTTTTTAATGTGTATGCATCAGTCTCGCACCAAACTGATACATGATGTGATGGCTATATGTAAAAGTTCATATTTCTAGTTTAAAATGATATTTTATTAAAAAACTATGACATACTCAAAACCGATAAAATGAATTAATATTATTTTAATTCTTTATTAAAATAATCTATAATTAATTTTGTAAGTGTAGTAATCATCCATACCTCAATCTGACACATGGTGTGACCGATATTACTCCAAATGTGTCTTTTTTTAAATGACATCAATTTTTATAAAAATGACAACTAACCTACTCAAAACTGAGAGAAAACATTCATATTATATTTATGATTTTGGGAAATGATATATATATAATTTTTGACTTGTATTAATTCATCTCACCCCAATGCGATGCATGGTGTTTCTAGTATGACTCAATGTGTATGTTATCAGTTTAAAATTAATTGTTTAGTTCAAAAAATTTCACTCACTAAAAACTGAGAAAAAACACTCATATTTTCATGATAACTTAATACATATATTCATAAGTCATTTTTTATGTGTATGAATCGGTCTTACATCATACTGATACATGATGTGATTTGTATGAGTCAAAGTGTGTGATTCCATTTTAAAATGACATTTTACTCAAAAATTCAAGTAACAGACTCAAAAATAGAGTGAACATAGTAATATTGTTTTGATGCTGTATGAAAATGATCTAAATTCTATTTGGGAGATGTAAGAATAAGACTCATCACAATCTGACATATAGTTTGACCGAAATGACTCAAAGTGCATCTTTTTATTTAAAATTGACATCAATTTTAGAAAAAAGGACAATTAACCTACTCAAATTTGAGAAAACACAATAAGATTTTTTTTAAATTTTGATACTATGATCCAAAAGTTTTTGTGATTTGTAAGAAATATTTTTACCCCTATTTGATATACGATGTATTCAGTATGACTAAATGTGTCGGTTATCATTTTAAAATCATATTTTTTGTTCAAAAAGTTTCAATCTCAAAAAAATGATAAAACACAACCAAAAAGTATTTATAATTTTGGACAATTATTAATTAGTAATTTTGGATGTGTAAGAACTTATCTCACATAAAACTGACACACGACATGGCCAATATGAGTAAAAGAGAATGTATCTAATTTAAGATGACATTTTAGTAATGATGAGTTAATGATGTATTTAAATGTTATATTGAGTCCTAAGTTAACCTATTTCTATTAATGATATTTTTTGAGGTTGTGGATATGCATCACATAGATAAGGGAAACCCAAGGGAGGCTTCCAGTGTAGGAAAGGTGGTTCAAACTAGACAACTAGGAGGTTTGACTTCAGAGAGCATGAAGCATCGCTAGGATAATATTAGCCAGGGTTGTAGGAAGATTAGTACATAGAGATATGGATTAGTTTCTCAAGGTCATAATCAAGTTATATGTAAAAAGTGTGGTAAGTCCATACACTTCCTTAGATAGTGCCCTCAACCACAGTTAGAGTTTCATGGATGACATAGGATTGGAAATATATTGGTGTTCTGTAAGAAGCCACAATATATGGTCAGTTATAGAGGATCTAGAAAAAACTAGTGTGGTGGAATGGGTTATATATACCATATCATCTTGGCAGATGGAGTTATACACTTTGAGATGGTATACAAAGTGGATGTAGTAATTTTGAGAGATATCACCCATATCAGTATAGTGGTGTAGCATAGGGGAATCGGGTTGTATCATAGGGAAGATGGGATGTACAGTTTCATGTCATTAAGACTTTACTTATGAAGATAGAGGTTAGACCGCAGGTGGTGAGAGATACTATTCTTTTATCATCTACATTTTCTAGTAACTTATTTGATATTGGTGCCTCTTATACCATTATTTCTACACATCTTGTGAATGGTTTCATCCTTGTAGTGGGGTTCTTAATTGGGGTGTTGACAATAGACACACTTTAGGAGTATGCAAAAGAAACATTTTCTTCTGAAAGGTGTGTTATCTCATGGTTGTAGGATATCACTTTCATTGGGATCTCTATATTCTTGACATGTCAGGCTTTGACCTAATTATTGTAATGTTCTAGTTAGTAAAATACTGATCCCACATAGATTGTTTCCATATGGGAGTGAACTTTACATCTCCAAAGGGTGAAATTTATATTCTCCATGGATATTGGGATATCTGGGAAGTCCATGGAAGGACGACTCACTATAATTATGTGAGCTTACAACACATTTTTCTAGTTTTCTATTGGATGATGGAGGTGTAAAGTAGGATCTATTACCACCTATAGTGGACAAGTTTCGTGATTTTTTTTCTTGACGACTAATATGGGTTTCATCCTAAGAGATATGTGGAGTTTAATATTGATCTCATTTAGGGGGATGGGCTCATTTCTATTCCACCATTAAAAATGTCACCTGTAGATATTTAGGAGCATAATAATCTGCTAGAGGAGCTGCGAGATATGGGGTTTATCTGTCCGAGTACATCACCTAGGGATTCACCATTTTCTTTTCTAAGCTGGAATATTTGACTATATTATTGCGTACTAATTACCAGAATATAAAAAAGATGATAATAACAAATAGGTATCCTATTCTTTGTATTCAACGACTTGTTTGACCACTTGAGGGGAACTTGTGTATTCACCAAGATCGACATGAGATTGGGGTATCATCAGTTGAGAGTTAAGTCTTCTCATATACCAAGGACCACTTTAATAAGTAGGTATGACCTATATGAATCCATTGTAATGTATTTTGGGTTTAAAAACTAATTATAAGTGTTTATTGCCTTAAATAACTGAATCTTCCACCCATACCTTGATTATTTTGTGGTAGTGTTCATGGATGTCCTCAGGGTGTAATCAGAGACTTTTGACAATCATTCCCAACACCTTGAAATTGTCTAGAGTACACTTAGAGAACATTACCTATATTCCAAGATACCTAAGTGTCAGTTTTAGATTGTTCAAGTACATTTATATTGTCACATAATCTCAGATGAAGGTGTCTTAATTGACCTAGATAAGGTTTATACAGTGTATAAGGACCCAAAAACTTCGAATGAAAAAATTTTCCTAAAAATATCGGTTATAGTAGATTATACACAAAAATACCATATCTAATTAATATTTAATTACATATAATGAAATATTTGACCATCTAGATTCTACAGTTATATGAATATTGGTCAATAGAACCATTTTTAAATATACTCTTCATAATAATTTTAACGTTATAATTAGTGTTTATAAGTAAATTGTTTAAAAAGTATAATTGATAGAGAGAGAAGAGTTTATGGTCTCAACAAGCAGTGTAGTACCATTTAAAGCCCATCTATAAGAACTTTGGATGGTGGTATCACCACTAGGGTTCACTCTTTTTTAATCCTAATATTATCTTCAAAAAGGGAATTTAGAACAAAATCTCCTAGAGGAGAAGCTCAAGTAAGTGGAAATTACAATTCAGACAATGTTGGCCAGGTTGCCCAATGAATATATCACCATCGTACACATCACCCTTATGTCATATGTTGGTGTTATAAGGGGTTATGTGTTGATTTCTTAGTTACTTAAACTGTAATTCCATTGTATAAATAAAAATTTATATCCATCATTTTTGTTTTAAGAATAGTTTGTATTAAAAAAATGAGAAGAAATATAACAAAATGAGTTTCCAAGAAAAAATTAAACTTTCTATAAAAGATAAAAAAATTTATTATAAAATAATATATTATTAATAATAATTTTTTTAAAGAAATACTATAATAAAAATACCATTATTTAATTATAAATTTTATGATAATTTTATCTTTTTCAAGTATCAGAAATTTTAGTGTGCACTTTAAATCCACAATTATTTTCAATAAATAAGGGTTTTTTGTATTTAAATGTAATAATTATCCTATTAATACAATTATTTTTAAAAAATAAATATTATTTTTAAAATCATCACATCAATATTAGGATAGGGTGAATTTATGGGAATTTTCTAAAATACTTTTTTTTATTAATAATAAAAATAGAGATTGAGTTTTTCAGTGTGATTAATTACTTCATAATTATTTCATAATGATGTAATAACATATTAACCAGAATCAATGACATAAAATATGTTATTTTATTAATATAATGTATTTTAATATATTTTAATACTTTTCCAAACCATTAATTTTCTTTCAAAATTATAAAATGGAAACTTTAACATTAAAAACATTATTTTTGCAAAAACTAATCATTTCCCAGAAAAAAGAAATATTATAAATGATGATAAGAATTTGGTCTTAAAATAACATAATATTTAACCCATGTTTCCAAAACCACACGTGTTCCCATAGTTTTTTATTTTCCACAACCTTGTTTCCAAGGCCAATATATAAAAATTAATAAACAATTTTTCCACTTTTTCTATAAATACCAACTCATTTATCTATTTACTTTTACTACCAGTACATAATACATATATCTATAGTAGTATTACCTCAAAATGAGTCATCCCATGGTTTCCTCAATCCCCAAGGTTTGAATCCTCATGTTTTAGGAGTTCTTTATTAATGTAAGGGAAATCTTCACTTCTCTTTTCCATTCAATATTCCTTTTATGGTATGTCTTATAATTTAAAAGACAATTTATTATTTTCCAATTTATTTTATCCCCTAACTATAAGAATATTATTTAATAAATTGGAGACACTTTTCCCCACTCATTTTACCTTTTTATAAAGCCATGTTTTTTACCTATTACTTTGTCGAATTTACTTCTCAAAATTTCCCACTTCCCATCAAGAAATTATCTTATACTTACTTTTTTTGAATACCCATGACTCTTTCTATTGAAATTTTATTCACTTATAATTAAAAATTATTTGTTTTATTCTTTTATTAACAAACATTAATTCATTGGGAGAAAATGACTAAATGGTCATGTTTTTAGCACTTTTAAAACACCCTGATTTTAATTTGAAACCTTTTTATTTTATTCTCCACATTTTATTTATGAAATGTTTGATTATGATATATGTGGATCAAATTAAATAATACATATGATATTTAAATTTGAATATAAATCTAATCTATTTGGTAAAGTACTTAATCTCTATACATTACATGTTACATGATACCATGTTGAACAACCTTGGTAATTTTTAGGGAACCTTATTGATTAACCTTATTGATATGCCTATGAATGAAAAAATTACATATTGTAGCCATATATCCTAGTTAATAATCATGTTAGTATTATTATGATATACCTCATGTTTTTTCTTATGCCTTAATGATATCCATAATGTTATTAGTTATATTCATCATGATCACATGTCAATTATTTCCATCACTTATTCCATTACTAGGCCTTATACTCACCCATTAATTTGAAGTATGTCCCCAGGTTATGAGATGCAGTAAAAGTAAATAGTATGATCCAATGATGAATCCTTTCATGTTGTTGAGAATAATGTTTTATGTTTTCTTATATTATGTGTCATTTTTTCATGAATCTGAACATTAAAAGATAAACTGTTTGTAAAATGTAATGAAATGTTATGTAGTAAAAAGGAAGGATTCCATACATTTGTTTCTTTTGAGAAACCTAAGATTTTTGTGGATATATGAGGCATCAAGGATTTGATGCGTATTATTAAAGATTCATTCATAACTTTTCTTCTTTGGAAGAACTACTTTTTGGCTCAACAATGAAGGGGTAATGTTTGAACGGTGGAAAGCACACGAGAATGTTTTCCAGGAGCTGAAAAAACATGAAATAGACACTATTTGGGAACCTAATGAACTATGTTAAGGATCATATAGTGTTTTTGATGCTTTTGGTATCATACTTGGAGCATCGTTGATGCAATTAGATCCAGTTGTGGAGAATGGGTGTCAGAAATTAAGGACACATGATGGGAACTACCCTACGTGTGACCACATGTTGGTAGTAGTGGTTTATAATTTGAATTGATGTTGGAATTATCTATTTAGAGAAAATTTTACCATGTATATGGGCCATAAGATATTCAGGTGTATCTTTATATAGTAATATGTTAATATCTTGTAGTGGAGGTAATTTGAGTATATATAATCATTTCATTTTGATCTAGCATGTATAATAGGAAAGGGAAATAGTGTTGTCGATTCTTTAAGTAGGAAAACATAGAATTATTCTATTTAAGAGTCTAGTGTTAAGTGGATGATGACGAAACTACTAGCTGAGATGTATTTTTTATTTTAGGAGATCCAGGTTTAGATGACTCTCAAATCAGTTTTAGTGGAATATACTCTTTTGAGAGAGACGAACAACATACAGTAAGAGGGTCCCTAATGCTTCCCCATGAGGGAAATCCTTTAAGGTGGGGATTCACCTTCCAATTAGATCATAGATGATGATGATATCATGGATGTTAGAAATAGGGTTGTGTGTATAAAAGTATGTGGGGGAGTTGATGCATGAATTTCATACCTCAAATTGGGAGATACATCCATGTGTGACCAAAATGTACTCTGACCTATGATTATAGTCTTGGTGGATAAGAGTGAAATGAAAGATAGAAAGGATCATGACACAATGAAAAACTTATCAGTATGGGAAGGATAAGAATCAAATACCTTGTTGTTTACTACAATAATTTCCCATTCCAAAATGCTAGTGGGTCAACACTACCATGTATTTTGTGGTGGGTCTCCTGGGGATGCCTCATTAGAATTACACTATCTAGGTAGTTGGGGACTATTTGACCAAGTTGGCTTATTTAATCCCACTACTAGAGACTTCCTCAGGGGATCAGTTAGGGGTTTATACATTTGGGAGATAGTCAATCCGTACGGGGTTCCACTGACTATTATTTTAGAACAAAACACTGATTTTCATTATTTCTTCTAGAAGGGTTTTCAAAAGGGGCATGGTATGTAGGTCCTATTGAGAAAATCATTCCACCCATAGAAAGATGTGATGTTAGGGAATACTATAAATGTTCTTGAAGATACACTTCAATCACGTGTTTTTGAATTTGGTGGGACTTGGGATAATCACTTATCTTTGGTGGAGTTTTCCAATAAATAGATTTATAACTATTTATATGGAACCATAGGAGGAAGTTTATGGTATTCCATGAATATCACCTCTATTTTGGATTAATGCAAGTGAGTTAGAGTTGTGGGGACTGAGTCTTGTACATGAGATGTTTGAGGAGGTACAAATAATTTGAAAGTGTATTTCCATGGCTCATAATTGAAAAAATTCATAAGCTTTTAGATTTTGTTGACCCCTGGATTTTACATAGGGTGCTTGTGTCTTCCCTAGGGTGTTGTCTAGATTGGTTCACCATAGGGTATGGAGACTGAGCATGTCAGTGCCAAGGTTTTTAGACCATTTTAGGTTGTGAAGTGAATATTATCAGGGGCATAATGATTATTTATTCCACAGATATAGTGTTCTATGAATGATCTCTTCCATGTGTCAAAACTTCAGTGGTATCACATTGACCCTTCTCATTTGATCAAGATGGAAGATGTTGATATTGAGATAGATACAACCATTAAGGAGAAAATGACATGCTCATTAGATCTTAGTGAGATTGTTCTGTAGGGAAATATTGTGCAGATAGTTTGTGTTGTGGAAACATGGTTGTTCTTTGGAGGAAACTTGGGAGAGAGAAGAAGATATGACGACCCATTATCCCAAACTTATTGACTATGAATCATAGATATTATTGGGAGTATAGCTCAAGGACATATTGTTATAAGTTGGAAATATTGTAAAACCCTAGTCATTTCTAGGCATGACTTATTCTCTTTTAGATGTACTATTTTTCCTTATGTTGAGTAATTTCATTTTAGGTTTTTCCTTGAATTTTTTGGTGAAAATTTTAGAAAAATGGAAGAAATAAGGTAGTGAATGGTTTTGTTATGGTTTTCCCTAACACTGCACTATGGCCCAAAAAATTGTATTGCCTTGTAATGTGAGGGTTTTCATGGCTAGTTCATGGTTTTTCAAACCATGTGCCCAAAAAGAAGAAACTCCGCACACCGCCCAGAAGTGGCTCACAGTTTAAAAAACCATGCACCTCTTCTTGGTAAACTGTATGCATCTTTTTAATTTTTTTGAATTTTTATTTTAAAATTTCATTAGCCCAAATTTTAACCCCTATTTAGACCTATATTGACCCTAACCTTTCATTCATGATTTTGGAGCCTCATGGATAGATTCCCAGACATCTGGAACTCCATTCATGGAAAATCGAAGGGAGGATTTAAGACCTTAACAACTATAGGTATGTGATTTATTCTTATTTAGTTTTATCTCTCTCTCTCATACTTTTCTTCTGAGATAGAATAGGGATGTTTACCCACTATTGGTTCTATATCCAGATCTAGGTTTTATATAACTTGATCCATTTAATTATGTATTTTGGATTTGGATTGAAATCCCATTCTTTGATGCATTCTTGATTGATTTCATTCAATTTGGGGATATCATTGGTGAGCATTCTTTATCAATGAATTAGGGTTGGTTGTTAATTATTTAAATCCAATATTCATAATTTTAATTACATGTATGTAATTATATAATTTATAGAATTTTTTTAGAAATTTAATTTACCAAATGAATTAGTTAATTTGGTAAAGTAATTAATTAAGGGATTACATAATTAGGGATAATTAGTTGCTAAATTAATTATCAGTATATTGAAATTGTGGGATTTGAGGTTAATTAATTGTAGAATTAATTATTATAATATTGAAATTTTAGGTTTTGGGTAATGATTATTTATTGAATTAATAAATGATAATGAGGTTGTGAATTTGAATAATTAATTATTGAGTTAATTATGGGATATTGAGTTTGTGAAGTTGAAAAATTAATTGTTTAATTAATTATCAGATATTAGTATTGTGAATATGAATAATTGACTATTGAATTAATTATGGGATATTGAGATTGTATATATGAATAATTAATTATTTAATTATTTATTTATTTTGTGATTGTGAATTGGAATAATTAATTGTGGAATTTATTTTTGGATGTTGAGATTATTAATTGATTAATTAATTTAATTTATTTGATTAAATATTTGTTGAACTAATTAAATAAATGATGGGTATGCACAATTGTTAAATGTGATTAATTAATTAAGTAATTAATTAATGTGATAATTGTGTGTGGGACATGCTCAGTTGCATCAAAATCCTAAACTGTGATAAGAAATGGTTAATGGTAAAAAAATAATTCACGTGTGATAATTGTGTCTAGAACATGGTTTGTTGCATCAAAATCCCAATATATAATAAGAAATTATGAATAATAATAATAAAATTCATAGTTCGAAATTGTGTGTGGGACTTGGTCTGCTGTATCAAAATCACATTTTGAGGATTGAAATTTTGAATGCTAATAAAGGAAATCAAATGAGAATTTTGAAATGAAAAGTAAAAATGGAATACAGCGTATGATTTCCCTTGTGGACAGTTTAGAGCCTGACATGGTACGAAGAAGGTATTGGGAGTTCATGTGTCATCGTGAACCCAAGTGTTATGTTTTAAAAAAAGTATTTTAATAAGTGTAAATAGTTTACTTCATTTCATTTATATATTCTTTAAACAACTGTATATACTATTTATTAACTGGATATTGTTCTATACACCATTTTTGGTGGCCTACTAAGTTATACTCACACCCTAATCGGGTTTCCCGATTGATACCCAAATACATTTCATGATTGCATGAGAGGATAAGTGAAAAGGGCATGTGTTAGATGGTTGAGTCAGGATAGAGAATGGGTGAGGGAACCGAATCTTTGTTGGGGACCTCTTGGTAATTATATGTGTCTTTACATTTGAGTTTCATTTTGATACATGTCACGTTCATTATCATGGAATATCTACTATTTAGTTTTTGATATTGTTTTTCCATATTTGGTCATCCTGTGAAACTATATTTTTTATGTTATGTTGTATCATTCATTGTTTTTGTTTAATTATATCTACTTGTGTATTACATTGATAAATTGATTATAGTCTCACCATGAATGATATTAAACACTCATAGCTAGTTAGAAGCCTATGGTGTATGGGGAGGCATGTTAGAGGATATGTGAAGGAAAAACTTAGGGCACTGTAGTGTGGCACAATGGCTTAGAAAATACAGATAATTACTATTTTGAAGCAGTAATGGTATTTTATAAAAATGATATTATCAATTTTTACCACAAAATTCAACTTTTTAAAAAATTCCAAAAATTTACCCCAAGCTAATTTTCACCAGCTGAGTCCCAATATGAATTTTAATTCACCACAAAATTATCTAAATATGATAATTTAAATGTTAAAATAAATAACCTTATTTATTTAAATTTATTAATTTAATAGAAAAATAATCTTTTTGACCATTATAAAAATTACATAGGACATCATTAAAATGTATTATATTGTAAAGAGTTTACTTATAAGATTATTTTGTGAATGTAAATTTTATCTAAAAATAATACATTTATAAAAAAAATATTCTTAAAAGAATCTATTTATAGTCCACAAAAATGAAAAAAATATCATTTAATAATCACGATGATCCTTTAAATGTGTCGACATAACCAATAACAATAAGGAAAAAGTTTTCTATTGGATAATGGTAATAATGTTGGTAAACTATACTTGTTGACACCCAAAAATGTTGATGATCTTATTTCAACATAAATAAACCATCATTCCTATACTTCATCATTCACGTTGATTCAAATAAAGGTTTAATGTGATTTCGAAAATTAATATTGTATAAATTACTCTTTTCCCCCATGTTAAAACAATTATCATGGGTGGGATGATTCTAGGGGATCAATGAATTGGCCCATCCCCAAAGGGACCATTCCATGACTCACCATGCCCACCTCCAATAGGCTAGGGGATGGTGACTAACGCTGAGTTGGAATAACACTAACATTGGAGGACTTGTCCTAAGTACCTATGCACATGAACACATCGATAAGCATATAAAATGATGAAATATATATAAAATTTAACAAACATGAGTTCATACATCTAAATCCCAAAACCATAGTATGATAGGAATTAAGGAATGTGAAAAGGGCCAACTAAAATCCCATGTCATAGTCTAAAACAAGGCCAACTTAATGGTAAAGTGGATATTGCCTAGGAACTACAAGAACAAAATAATGAAACACATTATAAAGGTAATTTGAACCTATTTTGATCCATTCTAGGATTAATGCTTCAAGATTCCACATAGTACTCATCAGAGAGAAGACACTCTTGTGTATGATTGTACTGATGGCGTTCATTCAAGATGTTGTGCTCATCTGGTCTTGCCATTGTAAGTAAACACTAATGTTATGAAGATATATGATACAAAGACGAGAACCAAACCCAAGGCCATGATGTATAACAACATCTCAATATAAATTAACCCACTAATTAGAGGATTTATGCCCATGTAGTGTTGGTTACAATGATAACAAGAAATCCACCTAGGGAAGCAAAGATCAATAGAAGATGTTACTCCAGGCCTTATAGAGGGATTCCAATGACTCTATCCATGAATTCATGCTAAAGGGATCACTTTATTAGGAGTAAGAGATTATTCCATACTAAACCTTGGGGAAAGGATAAGGGGAACACTCTATAACTAAAATTTACAAGATACATAGGATTGGATATACAATCCAACATTTAAGGAGTAAACTGAATGTAGTAGGATTATATGCCATGTCCCTTGATAGTGGGTCATACCCATGTAAACAACCCATGTCTCAAGTCGTTTCCTTGTTCGTGTAAAAGTACATGGCATGCTATCTTCCCATATAGTTTACCTATGTACTGGTACATGACTTAGCTGATGTACTTCTCCAAGTCATGTTTGTGTAGGGGAGTACACATCGTGCTCCACCCCATGTTATGTAGCCCATGTTCGTGTACACATAGATGTATATTCTTAGTCACTATAGAGAGGTCAAACACCATGTTATAATTCACTATCTCCCAAAATCCTAGCAGCCACACATGGGGCCCACACGACATTCAGATCTTACTGACACAATGTGTAATGTATGATTTTCTAGAATTAAATATATTAAATCCACACATGGGGCCCACACGACATTAAGATCATACTCTAACCGTACCTCGACTATAAAATCATGGGTAAACATCGATTGCGCCTCTCTTTCATTGAAAAACAAGTTTTGGCCATTCTATCCACTCAAAAAACAATTTTATATACCGTTCTTCATTGTGAACTAAAAAATGTAAAATCTAATGTCCAAATTCATCCAATGTGTCAAGGATCCCATAATCACACCCTCATAATGTCATGGTGATCCCAGATCTACAATATTGGATCATTGTACCACAAAACAGGTGAGAAATTATAGGTTTATTAGGATTTTCCAAACTATGGTGAAAATGTAGAATGCTCACAGTTAACGTTGAATCAGGGAACAAAGGCATTGGAACAATCAATAAGAATAGACCTTGATTTATTTTTGTGTCAATATCAATTCATTTTCTTTAGAATGACATGTAAAGAATCAAAAATCTAATCACATATAAATTTTTTCAAGAATTTGGATTAATCTAAGCCAACCTGTAACCGACCGATCTGAAAATAAATATATTCATCGATTGATTTCATCCATTATAGTAATTAATAATGGAGAAGGAATCCAAGAAAAACAACCATCATACCTTGATTAGTATTGTTTAATGAAAAATAATGATGTGGTGTTGTGTTTAGTGTCAAGATCCTTCGTTTCTATTATTGGTTGATTATCGATCCATGATCTAGTTGTCGTTCCCTTGATAGATTCTCCAACACTCTCTCTGATGGTTCTCCAATGGATTCAGGGTTTTGTGGTTAACCCCATAATTTTAACATAACCATATTTGTTATATGAATTTAATTTTCTACATCAAGTGATTGATAAAATTATATTACTTAGTTATTTTATTTGTTTTATGCCCACAATGGATTTTTCACAAATGAACCATAATGACTATGTTTATATAACTCTAAGGGAAATCTCACATTCTAAACTTAATGATACCCTTAGATTTCTTATCCAGTCACACTTTCTTGAGTTATTACATTTTTTTGGAAAATAGAATGTGAATTATAATTAATATATTTTATATATTTCTAACATTTACTTTTAGAACACTAGGCCTCAATGTTGCATTTTGTATCAATACCTGGTCATGAAAAAATTTGTACAATAACCAAATATAATTTAGGGGAAATCCACGTCATTACATTCACCCCACCATGGGGATGTACATCCTTGAAAATCCAAAACAAGTGCTACATTATGATACGTGTTCATGAAGCATGAATCTAGGTCTCGCGCTCCCATATGATCTCAGAGAGATTCTCGTGCTACCATGATATATGCACTGGAGGTATTTCTTGAAAATGAAGAATCCTATAAAACTGATTGTTGATATATATTATGTAATAAGAAAAGTTATCTCAATCTAAGATTATTAGCTCTTCCTTATTAGGAATGTGTGATGGGTCATGCACATACCTCCTC
Organism: Viscum album; assembly: GCA_963277665.1. Classification (NCBI taxonomy): domain Eukaryota; kingdom Viridiplantae; phylum Streptophyta; class Magnoliopsida; order Santalales; family Viscaceae; genus Viscum; species Viscum album. The sequence goes on from OY728151.1 coordinate 1,278,504,997, forward strand.
AGCTATGACATTTGGAAGATGTTGTGTAACCTACCTAATTAGGGTGGTAATGCTATGTGGTGAACCACCTCAAAAACTCTATGTAGTGTTTGGATGGTTCTCAATCATCACAGAGATTTCTTACCACCATAGTCTTTCCTCTTTAATCCACATCGATGTGAAACTCATAGAAACACAGGGTATCCTTCGGTGAACTCCAAATGCCTTCGTCAACTATCGACATAAGACTTATAATGTATATTTTTTTTCTTCATATACTCTTGGATGATCTAAAACTTCACTATAGTTACTCAAACCAATTCTTCACCAGTTAGTGGTGACTCTCCTATCTCTTTCCAGCAAAGTGGTGACCTGAAGTTTTTCCCACACAATGTATATAATAGTTCTATACTGATGGAGGAATTGAATATTTTTTTGTACATAAACTGACATAGTGATAGGTTATCCTCCCAACTAGAACTGGTTTCCAACATAAAGACCTCTAACATTTCCTTCAAAACCTGAATGGTCAGCTTAGTCTGATCATCAGTTAGGGGTTGAAATATTTTTCACAAGTTTAATTGAGCCCCAAATGCATCTAGTAATCACTTACACAACCTCAGTGTGAAGAAATGTTCATGTTTATAAATTATCATCAATGTAAATACATTGAGTTAGACTATATCCTCAACATAGAGGCATCTTAATACCTATACTGAACTCTTATCTCGAATAGATAATAAGTGGTCATACTACGATCATCGATCTACAATCACCCAAATGGAATTGTGTCCCCTAGATGTATGTGGTAATCCTGTCATGAAGTACAAGGATATCCCATCTCACATTTACTCAGGCACCACAAGGGGTTTAACTAAACCTTATAGAACATGGGGCTTATACTTCAATTGTTGATAAGTAAGCCATCAAGAGAAAAATCTTCAACTCCCTAATTAATCTATGGACACAAAAACTGATTTCGATGATCCTGGTAAATATTTTACACAACTAGATATACATAGAAAGTAGATGTATGGAACTCTCTAATAACCTCCTCCCATAACATCACCGGTACCATCGTACATTCTCATAAAATAATTGTATGCTCCCTACTATTAGATAATCCATGAAGAGCATGGCTAGTGGATATATGGGTATATAGGGTCTCACAGATAGTATCTCTATGTTTTCCCTCCCTAAAACATTAAAAAAGTGGAGGGATAATGACCATAAACTAGAGGTAATATTATCCATCTCCATCTAGAAAGGATAACTATAATGAGGCCAGTTTCTATGATTCCTCCTTTAGCAATTGTGAACAAGATGTTTTGCAAAGATGATATTTTACCACATTTCTCTTCACAGGAGTGTAGAAAATTTTAAATTCATAATCCTGAAGGAATTGTAGCCATCATCTCCATCTCAAGTAGATATTTTTTTTGATAGATGATATACTTGAGTATTTTGGGATCATGTTAGATGAAAAATCGATCGTACATATGGTAGTGTCACCACATATTTACTGCGAAGACTACCACTTCTAACTCGAGGTTGTGGGTCACATATTTCTCCTCATATGGTCTCAACTGATGTGAACCATAGGCAATAACTGCCTAATTATTCATTCAAATACTACCATGACCTATTATGGATGCATAATATAACACTACATACTCAACACCCTCCTTAGGTAACCTCAAGATGGGAGAGATCGTCAAAATCTACCTCAACTGTTGAATATCCTACGAGCACCTATCTTTCAACATGAAAGGATTCCCTTATCAGGTCAAAGACATCATGGGTGATGATACCATGGAGAAACCATGTATGAATATCTAGTAATATCCTACCAAACTATGGTATCTCATATCCTCTTTCACACTATTGGGTGACACCCAAACTAACATTGCCTTGACCTTGGATGGCTTTACTACCACTCCATTCGATGAGATAACGTGTCCCTAAAAGTGGACATCTTCTATCTTGAAATAATGTTTTTGTTCATTTCTGTAAATATGGGTATCTATGAGTACATCCAAAACTATTCTAAAGTGTCTCATTTTCTCCTCCTTATACGCTAATTACACAAGGATATCATTTAGGAAGACTACCATGAACTAATCTATGAAAGGATAAAATATCTTGTCCTGAGTCCCATGAAAACATCTGGAGAGTCCATCATGCTGAAATTAATCACCATGTATTCATATTGAACATAGAGACATTTGAGTTTCTTCTTCAGCATACCATCATCACATAATCACAACTGTGGATAGCCTGACCTGATGTCAACCTTCGAGGACCTTCATACCTCGCTCAACTAATCAAACTGTTCACCAATCCTCGGTAATGGATACATATTCTTCATGTTCACTTAGTTCAAGCACCGTTGGTCCACACATAACCTCAAGATCTCACTCATCTTTTTGGTGAACAAAATTGGGGCTGCCTAAGGTGAAACATTGTGTCTAACAATTTCCTTCCTCTACAAGTCCCCAAAATTCACCATCAGCTCATGAAGCTCTCTGGGATCCATAAGACATGTTGTCATAGATATCTGTGTCATATTGGGGTGTAGATAAATCCATAATTCTATCTCATAGTGAGGAGTTAATCATGAAACATCCTAAAGGAATACATTCTCGTAATCCACCACGACAACAGGAAATTGGGAACTCATAAAATTTATTGCACCAATGGTCATGCCTTCCAGTTGGTGAGTAATTGACCACCCCCTTATATTTAGGAGTCTATCTTATGCTACCTAGGTTTCCTTTTATCCTAAAAATGAGAAAATTGTTCCGTTACTACAGACAAATCATATCATATGCCTTAAAAGGTCAATATTGTCTTGAACTATGGATTAATATCCATAACTATGAGGTCATTTTATCTCCTCATTGCTGATATAGAGATATACTAACTGAATCTCTTACCTCCAAGATTCAGGTCAAATTATCTCACATTAGTGTGTTATCACTGAGTCTTCTCCAGTAGGAGTGCCCAAGCATAAGGTTTAATCCAAGTGCTCAACTGGAATCTCTACGTATTGAAAACTATATGTGGAAAGAATTTAATGTCTAGATCCTTTATCTTTTTTTACTGTATATATAGTATAAAAGACATAGATTGAACCTTGAATCATTCCCATCACCTCTAGGTCATAAGAATAAACCACCTAAAATTGTCCCCACCCCTCCCCACCATCTCATGATCCTAGCGTGGACCTCCTAAGAGTGGTTTTGGAAACAATTTAGAGAATCCAACACCACTTTCTACTCTTCTAGAACCTCTTCCATGACTTCCTCTTTAAGAACCTATCTACTTCAAACACTAACTCTACCTTAATGGTCCATCCATGGTCTCTCTATCAGTTGTATGACAAATTGGACAATCTTGTAAAAGATTTCCCATTCCATTACATGAGTAACACCAACTACCTTTGGGATGACTGGACCCACCATTTGAGATTTGAATTTGTAGATCCTCTATCCTAGGACCTCCTCCCAAAGCATCTCGTACATCTTGTTACCTAAGACTGACATTGTCTCCCTACTATAGAAGTCTCTTCTCTTACATGCATGATACCAACAAACACTAGTTATATCAGATCATTCAAGAAAATATCAACCAAAAAAGCATGCTATCAGATGGTAACATAGGAAGAAATGCATTGTGGGATGAAACTGGCTTGAATATCACTACATAGGCCTTGATCTAAGGTCTAAGAACTGAAGAACTGGTCATGAACTATATCTAGAGAGTACCTAGATGGATTGTTAAACCTCAATGAATACTCCTCTACTATCATGATTCCATTCTAGAGATTCATAAGCTCCAAGATATTCACATCCCTTGGTATAGTTATAAAGACCTCCCCTCTGAAAAGGAACTGAAACTCTTTCCCCCCAACAGTCACCTCATCGTAAAACTAAATCACTAAACCCCACCGTCTCCCTATTAAACCATGAAAAGGATCACTGTTAGGACAACCATTTGATATGTTTGTGTTCTATCTTGATGGAAAATTCAGGTAACCACCTCAAGATAGCCCTAATCCATATGTGATTTAGGATCCCTCAAAACTTGAGGGACATCTATTATTGAAACTTGTAAAATGAATTCATGTGGTGCACCTCAATTAAATTTAATTTTGGTACCACTTTCATCTCTGTGGGTGGTGGTATATCTATAGAAAAACATTGAAGTAACATCATGGAAACTAGTCCTTATATCGATAACTCATCACTAAGTGGATTATCCTCTTGATCATGATGTTGAATCCTAGCTATAATACAACACAAAGGCATCCGAAAATAAACAATATGTACTAGTGTAAATGGGTATATTCAGAATGATTACACAAGAATTAAATTTTATCCACAAGTACTTCCTATATTATTTTAGTTACATTTTTTTTCATGAAACTAGTGTTATCATGTACCGAGTTGAAAAGAAGGTGATCAGAGTCTTGGTGTACGGACATGTTGACCGCCGCACCAACACTAGAGTCTCTAGCCTGAATTCCATACTCAATACACATGACATTGTTTCCCTAAACATATACCATATACTCTAGTACTAAAGTAGAACTGAACACTTTGATACCACTTTGTGAAGACCCATCCAAAAGGGGACCCTACCATCACTCTCCATGCCATCCTTTAATAGGTCATGGATTGAAGACTAACACTGAGTAAGAATATCACTAACATAGGAGGCCTTATCCTATATACCTTTATAGACACACAAATCTACAAGCCTGTACAATATTTTAATGTAAAAAACTAGAAAATCGTGCATGAAAATATCTAAATACCATAACCAAAGTATGATAGGAAGAAAAATAAAGTGAATTGGGCCAAATAAAATTAAAAAAAGTTAGAAAAATAATTCTAACCTAAATAAAAAGGGAAAGATATCTAGGAACAATAGGACCACACCTTGGTTTGTCTAGCCTCCCTAATAACTATCTAGTGTTAGTTTATCTAGGACTCAATCAAAATATCAATTGTCTACACAGGACATGAAATGTGTGGTAAAGGACCATGTGGTGGTGATTATAATAATAACTAGTAGGACACCCCAAAAAAAACATACTACAAAGTATAATATATTAATATCTACACATATATGTTTCTATAACACATATAACAAGAATATGTTGATATACTAAACAAAAAAACATATACAAAATTTAGACTTGGCCGTAGTATGCTAGAATAGATTTCTAGCACAATGATTCCACATAGCGCTCGTCTGATGGAACACACTCCAAGGTCTGATAACACTGATGGAGTTCATCTGAGTGGTAGTGATCATTGGGTATCTCTATTAGAAGTAAAAGATGAAGGTATGAAGTAGTATGACACACATATGAGGATCAAACATAAGGCCATGGGGTATTCCAACAACTCAATATGTATTAACATACTATTTACTAACTGAAAATTGAATCTTTATTAGGCATCACCTTTAAAGAAAATTGAAAAACCACATAGTTCCACCAGGAGGACATCCCTCATAAGAAATCATGAGATTATTAAAATGGAATTTAATCCTATTAGATTTTTCCTCCCTAAAAAGTTTCTAGAGGATAGAGTGCACATGGATTAACCTACTATTTAGAGGATTAGAACCCATGTGGTGTTTTTCATGATGATGCCAATAAATCCACATAGGGATATGAATATGAATAGAGTATCTCAATCAAGGCCTCATAGAGGGATTCAAACAACTCTGTCAAAGAAATCATCTCAGAAGGATCGTTGTTCTCAAAGTAGACGAAGATTCCATGCTAAACCTTAAGAAACAGATAAGAGGTCCACACCCTTACTAAACATTTCCATGATAATGAGTACATGATATCTAATACAACATTCAAGGAGTACACTACATGTAGTAGGATTACATGTTGTGTCCCTTGACCCTGGGTCCTTCCTAATAAAATTGCCCGAGTCTCAATCCATGTATGTTTCCATGAAGAAATACAAGTAATGTTGGCTGCTCTTGTACTAAGCCCATGTACTAGTGCATGGATTACCCCATATAATGGTCCGGGCCATGTTCATGTAGGGGAGTAAATAGCATGCTCCAACCCATGCACTGCAACCCATGTCTATGTACCCTATAAGGTACATGCTAAGTCTTTGGGGAGATTTCACACACCGTGGGACCTAGTCACATGTTCTTTCATACTTATGTATCGTCTAATATCCATGTAGATGAAAATGTTGTTCCCACATGGCCTATAGATTTAAAATACATGTAATATAATGAAACATTTTCTAGAATTCCAGAACTATAATCATGGCATCTTCTCTAGTTATCTGGCCACTTATTTGGAAGCCCCTCACCTATAAAATCAATGGTAATCATCTTCTAAGACTTTCCATAGTCAAAAGAAATTCTTCCTTTTTTTCTTATAAACCAGTTTTATATGTCATTCTTCATTATGGGACGAAGAGCGTGAAATCAGGTATCCAAAGTCATTTGATCTATCACTGTTCCCCTCATCACACCACTATTGTATCTTATTGATCCCAGATTATTGATATTGGATCTTTTCACCGTGAAATGGGTTTAAAATTATTGGTTCATTGGGATATGTCAAACCTCGATCCAAACAAAAAACTATTACGGTGAATGAAGAATTGAGGTAGAAATTGATCGGACAAATCAAGAGGAATGAACCTTGATCGATGTTCATTTCAATATCAATTTTTTTTATATTAGAATGAAAATATAAGTATCAAAATTTTAATAAAAAATAAAAAATATCATGAATCATGATTAAACTAACCCTTCTCACAACTGAACGATCCACAAGTCTACTTGGTCATCGATTGATTTTCATTCATCCTAGAAATTGTGAACATTGAAATAATACAATCCAAACAAATATCCTACTTTATTTCATATCAATAACTAAATATGAATGATGTGATTTCATAATATTTGGTGAGGTATTTAAATTATATTGGGCATTAATCATTGATCCATCATTCAGTCATCATTAACCTGAAGGATTATCCAATGCTCTCTCTAAGGGTTCTCTAATGGATCAAGGGTTAGGCAGAAAACCAAATATTTTCTTCATAACCATATTATTATATAATAATTTAGTTCAAAACATCAATAAATTAATAATATAAATTTACTTAATTATTTTATTTGTTTTATTCCCATGATGGATTTTCCAAAAAAATACCTACATCGACTACAGTTAAGTCAAGCCCATGGTAAAACCGATGATCTGAACTCAATCATGATCTCATATTTATTATACAGGCCTCCATTAAATAGATATTCCACTTTTCATGAATAATTTTCACACATGATAATTAATATGTTTAATATATTTCAAATATTTATTCTGGGCACACCAAGCCTCTGAATCTCACCCCGTATTAGACCGTGTTATTAAAAATAAACCATACATTATTCAAAATTAATACATTGAAAATATGATTCATTACAATCGAGGAAACCTAATGATTTATATATTACATTATTTATTCTATTTTTTCTTACCATTTTAATATTTTTGTTAATAAGATGAATTATTGTACATTAAATGTACTAGTATCAATTAATGAAATAATTTTTTTTGTTTGAAGTATGTTATTTCAATCCAAATTCTATTCTTAGTTTTAATTGTTCAAATCAACACATGATTTTTAATGTTATTATAAAAACTAGAATTATTTCTATGTGGTCATAATAAAAAAATAATTTTAATATATAACTTACATTAATAACATAAATGAAATTTAAAGGAGTTATATAAAATCAATATGATAGGGAAAAAATATTATATTTACAAAATTACAACTAAATAATCCATCTATATGAAGATAAAAATGGTTCAGTTGGATTTTACAGAGTAGGAAAATAATTTAAGGAATACACTATAGTTCGATTAAAAATTTTATAGAATTATATGATTTGGAAAATGAATGTTTTACCTTTAAATAAAAAGTAGGAAAAAGGATTAAATACATGATGCACATAACACATAATTCTCTATCCATATAGGATAAAACTAGATATATACAAAACATAGGAATAATTTTTGGTGGGACAACATTTTGAAGGATATTTTAATGTATATATCATTATGTTGGGTCTTCAAACAAGTTATGTTTGAATGTAAAAAAATTTATAGAGTGACAAAAACAATACTCATAACAAAATACAAATGGGAGAACATGGACATTGAATAATAATTGGACTTATAAAGATTTATAATGTCTATACTAAAATTTTGTTTTTAGTTTATTACCTTATGAAGCCAATACATGTCATTTTTACTTAAATATATTTTTCATTATCAACTTTCCACCATATAAAAAAAGTGGTATGGATAAATAGATCACCATTATACATTATACCATATCAATATTATAGGTTAACATAAAATTTCTAGTGATGTATTCAACAGTAATTGAAAAATGATTTTAAATTTAGCATCACATATCATCATAAAATTACCAGGGGAAATTCAAATACAAATCAAAATATGGAGGATATAAAAAGATAAATTTAATCTTATTTAAAACGAGGGTTGGATCAACACCTTACACTGGTGTATTTCATATATAATAGATTTTTTTTATTCTAGAATTAAAATGCAACCATTTTAGGATTAGTATAGGAGGATTGTTATTAATCCAACACATTGGGATGAAGTCAAAGAGCATATGTGGTAGGACTACATCTTTACAAAGATATTTCAATGAAGATCCAACATATCCAATTGATTATTACAACTACACATAGTCTATAGAAGATCTACACTAATAATAATTTTTGAGATTTGGAAATTGATGTTAGAAAAAATGTATTTCTTATACTATCTCTATAAAATATGGTCATGAAACTCTGAAATAATGGAATATTAATCCATAGATACATTTTACCATTTGAAATATTTAATTTCTTGGTGATCACAATTCCTAAACATTCCCATCCACTGAAACTATATCAATTGTATAATGCAGTATATGTTTCACTATTTGGAAAATACATACTTGTTTTCCTTGGTTATTGATGTTTGTGGTTATGTAGCTAAAACCTGATATATATTTCAATTAATAATTGATATAGATAGTGGATCATAGAGGTAAAGTACCAAAAAATGACCCCCATAATGCTTAATGTCCTCTAAAGTAATCAAAGGTTTGTTAATGAAATATGTAAACCACAATATATAATGAGGCAGAAGCAACCACATTTTTTACATATAAATAATTAAATTATGGGGGAAATATCATTTTAAGTAGGTAGATTGTTACACCCTATTAGTTTAGTATATATTTATTTTAAATAAATATTTTTTTGATATATTGTGGTACACAAAACACAAAACTAAAATGAACAATATATTATTTTATTAATATAGAATAGTAAAATATAAAATTGAATAAATTATATGATAAAAATAAATCATAATGAGTAAAAATAATAAAGGAATAACGTCATAAGTAAATAAAAATACTAAAAGGTTTAAATAAAAATAAAAATGATATTATATGAAGATCACATCATCAAGGGTTATTATAAAAATAATATTACATGTTAGAAAAAACAATTATCATCTGGCTAAGAAAATTAGTGAATAGTATGAATGATCTTAGAAATTTACGGAAGGATACATATAGGAATGTAATATGACTATTATGTAATTTGTGGTTGAACATATGGCTATTGGATATGTAAAAATTCAATATAGTGTTTCTTTATATACATTTATCCAAAAGTTACATTTATGTTTTGAAATTGTTGGTACTAAATTAATAATAATTTAATTCATAAATAATATATAATTTCATAATTAAATAAAAAGATAACAATTTTTTAAAATAATTTAATATAAAAATATATTTTTTATTCCATATATATTATTTTTACATTACGTGTTTAGAGAAATAAATGATTGTTTATCATATTTATTAATTGAAAAATTAAATGGTGAGATTATATATAAATGGATGTGATTAAATCTATTTAAAAAGTGATATTAAAAAAATACGTTTTTATATTTTTTTTACATTAATAAATTAAATTTATCATTATTGAATAATAATTAATATGAAATTCTATCATTATATATATAATATAATTAATTTTTATTCAGTTATTGATAATAAATTTTTAAGGAAAATGACAAAAAAATTGGGCATAAAAATAAATTTTCCTAGAAAAATTATGAGTTACATAATTATTATTATAAATTTAATTTTTTCACTGATAGAAATTGAATTCAGTAAAATGAATTTTATATTTATAATAATAACATCCATATTAGGATATAAGTTCACACTCATTTTTAGGCATAAAAAACATTAATCAATGTTAAAAGTTAGACACCATGGTAAAGGCTAATATAGTTAAAACTATTAAGGCATACGGGTGGAGTCCTAAAATATAAAGAACCATTATCTTAAAATTAGTGTTTGGGGGAATCCTAAACCTTATATAATTTCTTAACAATTATTTGGGAATTTTTTTCCAACCTCCCTTATCAAATGACAATCTAATATATTAAAGAATGATTATTTATAAATCATTCTTTCAATATAACATATAAAAGGACCCCTTATACACCCATATCAAGACTCAGCTTTACATTATTATTATCCTCAATACCAACCTAATTTATTATCCTAACAAGCATATATTGGTCTTGGTAACATGTAGTCCAAATAAGGAGTCCCAAATGCCTCATTACCAAGAGGCTCTCTGAGAGAAGATTTGTGTCTTCATCATAAGCAGTATCCTATCCTTGAATACTATAATTTATATTCCTTATCAACCACATAGAAAATATTATTTAAAACATTATTAATATTCTTTTGAATTAAATTGTACATTAAAAATATGAAATCATTATAATGAAATAATAGGTTCTTACTCATTTGGTCACTATAACATGTTCTTTAATGGGTCAATTTTACCACATACATTAGTGATATTTTAATATCTAGATCATAAATTGTTACTAAAACATAAATCCATGAAATATAAATTTCTATCATATTTATAATTATCTTATAGTAATATATTAAAGAATACCCATTAATAAAATATATTATTTTTACTGAATCAAAATTCACTAAAACCTTTTTTTAAGAGTTCCATATGAACCTTACATATAAGTTTAATGAAAATTTTCATTTAAATATATACATATATAAATAAATATATAGTATTTAAAATTTGGGATTTGAGTAAACCATGATCATGGAGAAAGCATTGGGACTTTCAAACTGAATTATATGTGTAAAATGGAACACTTCAAACCAAAATATTAGTTCATAGGTATAATAAAATAATATATGGGTAATAAGGAATTATAAATGAATTTTATTGAGTAAAATAATTTTAATAAGGTTCTATTACATATTAATTATGAACAGAAATTTATTATACAAGTAATAAAAGATAATTCACATAAGAGAAAGATTGAGCTAACTGTTTCTCTTCTAATCTCATATTAAAATTTTGGTTGTTTAGAAAAAAATTTACATTAGGTGATATTTTTTATTATATATCAATAAAAACACATATATTTAATTATCATATAGTTATTTTTAGTGTTTACATTAATTCATTCCATTTTACCTCCCTTTGGTTCACTACTCCACAAAAATGATTCTTTTAAGTGGAGGTGACCTTATCTCATATTTTTATTGAGGAAGATTTCTCCTCCATGCGCATATTCTATATATTATTTTGAGGATATAATTTTTTTTATATATATATTTTCACAATTTCATTTTATTTCTATTTTTAATTAATTTATAAAATTTTGAATTGAATCTTTATTTTATATTTTCATTTTGGATCATTTAAAATTTACATTAAATTTCATCATAAAAGTATGAAAATAATATTTAATTAATTTTTCCCCTAGTCACTTCATATAATTTTTTTATTTTGTTTTTTTTGAATATTACCCTATATATATTAAATGTTTTCTAACATAGTTTTTTTACCATTTTTTATAAACTATTATCATTAAAAAAAATTTATATCTAATGGACATTTCTTCTTGTTTGTAAATTTGTTTTTCTAATATTATTATAAATTGTTTTCTATCTATGTAAATATCCATTAATGTGAAATTGTATTCACTAGTGATAATATCTAATGATATCAACCACCTTACCTCTATATAAGTCCCATTAACATGTCTTTTTTTAAATTTTTATCAACCATTTTTCTTTTATAAGTGTTTTTTATATACATGTTCCAAAAATAAGTATGAATTTCAATTATATTATGGGTGAAATTGGAAATATACATCCCTTTAATGCATTGGGTGAATGATTATATATCAAGAAATGACATGTAAGTGACATGTAATTCTACCCAATCCTCTATGGAGCTCTATCTACAATGTTTATCAAAATGGGGAGTGAAATTCACACACTATGGTACATTGTCCTCTATCTATAATGGTAATGGAGGTGATCATTGACATAATAAATGATTTGTCCTTATTATTATTTTTATATATTTACTTGTTACATAATTATATTACAAAACATTTATAGGACATGTTTTCATCTATTTTTATTATTGAATCATGTTTCAATACACATGTGGATAATGTCTTATGTTATACCAATACATTACACCTTGACTCATGATTTATGATCTATGACTTATCAGGTGTGATTATATTATGATATTTCCATGCCCATTGATTATATTATAAAACTAATATTCTTATATAATGATCAATTATGATAATTTATTCATATCTATTTTGTTTACCCCTCTATAGAACTTGATAATACTCCCTCTTATCCTTCTATTCCAAATGTTAATATTAATAGTATTATGTATGATATTCCTAGAAGGGTACAATGGGTGAATAATATTTTGGGGGGATTTTAAAGAATATAAATGAAATAAATTTTTTACGTAACTAATCTCAAAACTCACTAAGAATATAGGATTTTGGGCATGCTTTATACTGAGATATAATTAATACTCAATTAAAATGATGAAATATTAATGTAAAATATTTTTTGGGTCATATCATGCATCATGTCAGAATTCAGGATACTGAAGATCAATATTCTTCTACCAGGGATCATCTATTGCATGTTTAATTTTCTCAAATTTAATTATTTTATTATCACCGAATATCAACTGATATTATGTCTTTAAATTTTTATTTAGTTATCTAAATCAACAAATAATTTTAATGAATAATAAGAAATTTCATGGAATTAAATAATGATCCCTCATGTGACAAAGTTTATTAAAATGGGGAATCATTTTTTCAAATTTATAATACTATTAATAATCATTAAGTACAATGATAGAGTATATAGTTATATTAATGTTGAATATATATAATTTTTATCCTTATATCGGTTCATTCACTCAAAAGTAATAATATATTTAGAGAAGGATTAAAAATTTATTAAAACTAAATACAATATCATATAGATAATTTGTAATATTAATTATAAATTTAATTTTAGGATAATGTATATATTACATTATATTTAATGAATAAAAATGAATTATTAATAATAGATTCTAGAAAAATCTTCATCCATGTCATTGATCTATAATTTATAATATATTTTTTAATATGATTAATTATATTGATTCATTTAGATATTAACTAATTAAAAATACTATTTACCCATAGTTTACTTAAGATTATTCCATGTTTTATTATGAGTTCATTAAATATTTCCATTTATTGAATGGATTTATTTCCATTAAAAAATGACTGATACAATAATTAAAGGAATAATAGTGTGTTAAAAATATGAATTCATTGACATAATTAAACCTTAATTAAAAAAATATAACTAAACCATTCAACAATCATTAAATACAGTTTCTATGTATGAATAATTTACTTTTAAATATATTAAAAAAATTCAACGATTAAATATATACAAGAAATAAAATATAAAAATAAAAAACATAATATGATTATATCTATGACCATCCAATATCATTCAAGTTCCTTGAACATTCAATTGAAATAATTTCCACAATGTGTTGTGTTCATATACTAGATTTATATTCAAGAAATATCATGCTATTTTAACTGATCTTAATTCATTAAAATATCTTAAATATCATCCCTTATCTTATTCCATTTAAATTATGTTCTAATACCAATATATTTGTTTCTAAATTTTGATTATGATGAAATAAATATATCCCCATAGATATATGAATGTTTCCATATTTCAAAAAACATATAAAATCGTCCAAATCAATAGAAATTTCTGAAAATAAATTTATGGTATTAAAAACAATAGTGTGGAGATAAAAAATTTTAAATATAATTTGGTGGTTTCACCTCATGGTGATAAAAATAATTTAAATCACATTGTATGCCTGGAAACATCAAACAACCCCACTTGTTTGTTTTTCATAACGACGTGGTGGTTTTGAAAAGTCATCTAAATTTAATTTTAATATTATAAACACTTATCTAGGTATTCCCTAACTTCTCCTATTTCCTAAAAATAATAATTTAAGTTTATAATCAAAAAAATAATTTATAAAAAACATTATAATTCTTAAAATTTTACAAAATTTATTTTTCATCTTTACAAAAAACCCTAATATGGTATTTTCACCCAAAATATGATTATGAATCTTATCATATTAGGAAATAGTTATTTAAATTATATACCATATTTTATAATTTTTAAATTATATTTTGAATTTTATATCTTAATATATATCATACTGTGACATAAATTTAAAAATCATTTAACAGTTTAGTCATGCTTAACCAAATTCACTATTATCATATTACAAAAACATAGTATATATCTCATATTTTTAAACTTTCATAACATCCCACTATCTCAGATTTATATGATATAGTTTATCCTACTCCATATCCTTCACCACTATCCACACCATGACGCCTCACTACATCATAATTCTATAAGTTTCCCTCTTTTTTATTCATATAATATTATTATAGTGTGGTTTTACCATGACATATCCCTACTGAGACTCATCCAAAACAAATAATATATTTAATTAAACCATAAAATTACCATTTCTAATAGTACATGGTATGTATGAAAGAATTACAGGAATACCATTACTCACTGCTGCAATTCATTTTCCTTTTTAAAGAAAAATTAACATTCATCAGAATGAAATAAATGAAATTCCCCACCCAAATGCTTCAATAATGTATATCAATTCATTTATAATCAAATAATATTAATTCAGGGGTGTGAAGAAGTAATATAAATTAAATTTTATCATATATTCCTTAATAATGGATTAATACAACTACCACTTGTAAGAGACTCTCATTTCCATAGTTATTTTTACCAAATCCTTCAATAAATTTGTCAATTTAATAAATATATCATCTTATATAAAGATATTTGGAGAATATAAATATACTTATATGGTTCCCCTATGGAATAAATACGTTCCCATGTAAATGAATCATTTTAATTCAACTATTTATAGAATAAAAAATAAAATAATTAATCAATCACCACAAAAGTCATCCATCTATACTGATTCTATCACAAGCCTCATAATATTCACAATATATGAATCATATCAAATTTATCATCACACCACATAACCTAACCACCCTTATATAAATAACCACCAACATCCACATATATGAACCAAGTAGTTTTCCACCCATATAAATATTAATATTCCAAGTATTTATTCTCCCATGTAGTCATTTTCATAATGTCCTCATACTGCTATCAACCCATGTGGAAACCACTATAGTATAATTGAGTTCTTTTAAACCTATAATTTCCTTATTTGGTTGATTTTTTTCCTCTACGAGTGTCTCTCCCTATTTATTTATGTATAAAAACTCATTGAATCACCAAATGATAACCTATAATGATTATGTAGCTATACAACCCAATAGTAGAAAAATCATTTTTAACGTAGTCAATTTGACGTCAGTTTCTTATAAACTGATGTAATTGTTCTTTTGCGGAGACCTTTTGGCATCAGTTTTTTAAAAACTGATTCAATAAACTAAAAAATAACCGACGCAAAAAAATAACAAAAAAAGTTTTGATGTCGGTTTTTATGAGAACCAATGAAAAAAATTAAAAAACAAATTAAATTGTTTTATATAATTATATAAGTTTTTATTTGAATGGTCGTGGATCAAAAACAGAGTTACAGATTAAAAGTTATGGATATTGGAATTTAATATTCTCTAAAATAAGTCTTAATGAAGTCCAACTTTAAAAGGCCATAACTTTTAATCCGTAACTCCATTTTAGCTCCATAACTAGTCAAATTAAAGATTAATGAATTATCTAAAACATGGTAAATTTTTTTTTTAAATTTTTGTGCCAATTTTCATAATAATCGATGCCAAAAGTAATTTTTTTACTTTTCACGTCGGTTTTTATAAAAACCGACACAACAACTTTTTTTTTGCTTTTCGCGTGAGTTTTTTAAAAACCAATGCAAAAAATGACATCGATTGGATTTTTTGGCATCAGTTTTTTTTAAAAAAACTGATTCCAAAAGACCAACTTATATCCTCTTTTGCATCAGTTTCAAACAAAATCGAAGCCAAATAGTATTTGCCAATACGCGGGATCAGAATTTCTATTTTTTTACAACGCCCATTTAACTTTTTAAAATCCTTCCTACATTTTCAAAAAAATAAATCTAAAATATTTTCATTTACTATATATAAATCCATTTCTCCTTATTTCATAATTTTCGACCTCTTCGATTCAATAAAGTTTTCAATATGGCATCAATCGTTAATTTGAATACGGTACCTATTCTGTTCATTTATTTTCATTATTATTAATGTACTTAATTTATAAACAACTCAATTAGATTTAATATAATGATGATTTAATTTTATTATCAATTTAAAAATATAAAACATTAGGACAAGACTTACCAACCATGGTGTAAATTTAATCATCTATCATTGTTTTCATTATTTAATGAGTTCTACACTAAATATAAGAGATATGATGATAAACAACATACAATTTCAATAGAAGATCCAAAAACCACTGAAATATGTTTGAATTATTATGTATATTTTATATCATTTGGTTTATGTGATTTTAATTCATTTTTATCTTATTTTCTTTAAAACAAGTTGTATCAATCGAAACTTTGATAGGTTCAACTTTCGACGACCATAACTTTTGATCTGTAACTCTGTTTTAGCTCCACGACTAGTCAAATCGAAGCTTAGAAAATTCTCTAAAATATTAAAGAAATGAAATTTACTTTTTGGAATTTCTTTTTTAAAAAACTACGCCAAAAATAAAATTTTTCCATTTATGGCGTCAGTTTTTTTCAAGAACCGACGCCAAAACTATTTTTTCAACCTTTTGGAATCGGTTTTTAAGGAAACTGATGCCAAAAATGACGCGGATGAGTTTATTTGGAATTGTTTTTTTACAAAAATGATGCTAAAAAACAAATGAAATTTGGTTTTGGCGTTGGTTTACAAAAACCTACGTAAAAAATAAAAAAAAAGTGACATTAAAGACCTTTTTTCTACTAGTGGCCTTAGGGAACCTCATTATCTTTTTCAGTTCCCACTCTTAGGGAGTATACCCTTCCCAGCCGACATCATCAAGAAATTTACATCACATGTCATAAAAATCTTGTAATATAATTATCACAACCACGACTATCATCATTGTTAACTTAAAAGGACTATGATCCCCCACCATCCATTTTATCTCATATTGTGGCCACAGTAAATGTAATTATCATAGGAAAATATAATTTCACCAAATAGATAATCCATTATTTGACCTAGGCCACCATAATAATATCCTAGTGAGTAAATATTTCATTCAAAATTTGCATCTCACCCTCACTTAAGTCCACTATAACAAAAAATCATTGGTATTGAATCAATATTTTAATAACATTACTCGTATTCAATATTTGAATGTGTTCTACAACCACTTCAACAAAAAACAAATCATAAAACCCATTTCAAGAATTTTTTAATACCCTGTACCCTTTTATGCTCACTCATCCTTCTATTCACACAATAGAGGCCTATATAAGAGTTTATAAGATATTGGATTACCATCACCACTTTCAACTCATCCCATAATCTCAAATATATATCTCAATAATTGGTAAAATAAGTTAAAGGAGACACTTCCCATCCGAATATAACATTTCCATTGTAGAATATATATTTTAAAACTATGTGAAACATTTCCAAACATCCCTTTAGTTCATAATATGGAATTACCTCCTGCCTCCATGGCATATACCCTTTATAAATTTCCTCAACTTAATCACCCTATATTAATAATACATTGAAAAATTATTCCATATATTAGAATAACACCCATGTAAAAATCATCCTGAACCATGAAAAAATTCATAAAAACTCTATTCATAGCTCTTATGATTACCACATAATATATTACCATTTTAGATTCAATATATAATATAGAGACTCATAATATAATTCATAATAATATATAATTAATAATAAACATGAATATAACTCAAAATAAACTTTTCAAATCATATACATATTAACCATAGGCATAAATCAATATAATTATTATTATAATAATTCCTCAAAATATTTCCCTCAATTTTTTGAATATTTTTACAAATATCAAAATACTATTCAACCCATTAATACACCGTCATTTTTAAAAATTTATATTATATTCACATAAAATATATTTTCCCACTAATTTCACTAATTAATTTAATCCATTAAACAAACCCTACCAATAATTAATTGTTTTATAAAAAAATAATTCTAATTATTCATATAAAATAAGTATTCCATAAATAACATACCCATGAATCATTTTCAATAAAATATTAATAAAAATATAATTTAATTGTGTTATTATTAAAAAAATCAATTAATTCCTTATTTTAGATAGGTAATAATTATCTAACTATCGCATAAAATACTAATCATTATAAATTAATAATTACTATTAAAAGTTTTTTGAATTCAAATGCACCAACATTTATTCCTTGATAAATGAAAATCATTTATATTCTAAAGATCTCTATAAATCATTCATATATATTATGTTACTAATTATTTTCTTAATCAAATCTTACAATGATTTTTCCCTAAGAGAATAGGGAGAACTAAGATAATATCATGTAATTTTCCTCAATGGTAAAAATTAATCAAAACTAATCAAACCTTTATTCTCCCCCTCAATACATTTCAAAACTCACAGAATTACATTATATAACTTTCAATTGAATTAACTTTCTCTTCACTAATGAGATAATAATTTAACTCTCTAACTATATATTTCATATAAATAATGAAATATTTTTCCTATAAGTAATATAATAATCCACATTAATTCCAACACACACAAATATATGTGATAGTCAAATTATTTATTATAAATAAAATATTCCACAATAAATGGATTACAAAAATAAATGTTATCCCAAATTTGTTAAATGCCCCGAGTGTGTGGATGAATCAGAAAATAAAATATTAAAAAATATACCCCTTTGGATATTGTTTTCTCATTATGAAAAAATATATTCTCCCCCTTTCCTATAGATATGTATGATATCAATTGAAAGAATGCATGAGGCACAATAGTTTTCCATGTTTCTCCCAAATTGGGCTACATAGAAAATTCATACACTGTCAATGTGTCGATGTACCAAATCCACTAAAGTTATCTAATATTATAATTTTTAGAGTGGTATCACTATCCAAATGGTTTATAACTAAACACAATTTGAAATAACACTTTTCTCTCTACTGAGGTCTACTCACTAGTCCTTCAGAAGAATCTTTTTTTAGTCACCTGAATCAATATGTTTGAAACCAAAATTAGTGAATTTTTAAATTACACTTTCATCTTGTTCATGAATAAAAAATTACAAAAAAATTACTTGGAAATCCCTTATTATTTTCGTAATATCCATTTTTGATAAAATCCTTTCTCGGCTTTTGAAAAACTACTAAATCATTCATGAATTTTTTCAAAGATTCATGAAGATTTTCCCTTCACAAAACAACCAAGAATTCATGAAACATTATATGATTTTTCAAAACTCACAAAGGCCCATGAAATGTTTTATTTTATGAAACATACTTCTATCATGAAATATTTATTCTTATGAAACATTCAAGGAAGTAATTCTATGGCGACAACCATTCAAAAAATTTGTGAATTTAGATTTCCTTTAAGTATTATTCTTCTCAAATAAAGGGTTTAGCTATATATCAGTTTATGTTTACTTTAATTCATGAAACATCAATGATAAACACCACCATTATTTTAAACTCTTGATTATATTTCCTAAAAATCCATTTTTACATGAATCTTCAGTGAAAGTTTCCATTCGTAAAAATTATCATAACCATGTAACTTACTATTTTTCATTCATGCCTCATACATCTTGAGAGAAATAATCTTTCATGAATCTTTAATCCTTCATGAAAACAATATATGATGAAAAATTAATCATTTATTAATTCCATTAATTTTCCATATTTATATGAGGCAACCCTGTAATACCAACATTCTAAAAAACATGTCTATTTCACCAAATATTGGACCCCTACAATTTAGAAAGCACAGTTAAAAGATTGCACCTTGTACAAAAAAAATTTTGTTACACATTTGGAGCTTCCATACCTATATATTGAATATTTTTAAACATAAATAGCCAAAAAAATTATACCTCCAAAAATTACATTTTAAAGAAGCATTGTAAGTAAACACAATAAACCTAAAAATAATGGAATGTTTCCTTGAGAGATTTTTGCCCAACAACTCCCACTTATGGTTTGTAAAAACCCTTATACCTATGATACAACTTTAAGATTTATTTTATCTTCTACCAAATTTCAATTAATTCAACTCCATATGGAGGTCAAATATTTACTCCACAGAAACTCTAATCCCACTAGAGTATTTATATTCATGATAAACAAGATTAGAATGATATTTTCATAAATGAATCACTTCATTGACCAATAAATAACTTCTTTTATCATGAACCCCTCATGATATATGAAATTTGATAAAAAAACCTTCAACATCACGGGATTTAAAATTATCTCTTAATTGATGATCTCCCTATTTGAATCTCCCCTAATATTGATTAAGATATTTTCTCCCCCTTCAATAAAAATTAAGGTCAATCCTTTGTGGATTCAACATTTTGAATACAACATATAAGTTCATAAGGGGAAAAACCATACCTCAGAGGGAGGGAACCCCATTTCATCACTTATTCACATGTGGATAGTCAACTAAACTCCATGATCCTATTAATAACTTTACAACGCTTTTTTGGGTATGTCCTTCACATGAATATCTTCCCCCTTTATATCTATAGGAATGTATGCCAACATCACAAGCTCATTCCCTACCTTCTCATTTATAAAATGATATGTAATTTTTATTTTCACTGTCTATGTGTGATGGAATGGTATTTTTTCTAAAATTTATAGACTTATATTTATCACAATGGGTACTAATCCGAGACATCACACGAACTCGTATATCTTTAGGATGATTCTTTATCTATAATAATTTCATACAAGCTTCTGTGGTCTTAATATATTAATATTCTACTGTTCTTAGTGAAATGAAATATTTTTTATTTCTTATCCAAGAATTACATAATCTTTAAAGATATAATGCACTACCATATGTTTATTTTCTATCATTTTTTTGAACTGGACTAATCTATATATGTATAGCCTAATGACTATTTCTTATATTTTTTACTTTATTAAAATATGAAATTAACTATGTCCTTGATATATTAATTTATTATTTTTTCTATAAGTATGTGGATTTATTTTATACATATTTAATAGTGTACTACTTGGAATTTGTAGAGAGAAATATTTGGTCTTTTCACTATTAATTAAAACATACTTTCAATGATCTTCCTATATTCTAGAACATTAACTACTTTTCCTTCATCGTCTCCTGCTAGATTCATCCGACTAGCCACCATAGTAGTCATATCCAAGAAATTATTCATTAAATTGTTTTATAGAACCTCCTTGGAATATGTTAAGTGATAAATAAATGGGTCATTCCTTCCTAGAGTCACCTGTAAACCATGGAAAAAGGATATTTTACCAATTATTGACATTTCAAACTCACTTTTCATGAATTATTCAAAAATTTTATGGTATGATTCATTTGTTACATGACAAATTATTCCATCGACACACACCAATACCATTAACCTTTTATTATTATCATTGTTTACATAGATACTATAATCAACTCCAATATGCTAAAAACTGAGCTTCTTCAAAAACAGATCATGTCTTGAATACCATGATCTTGGTGCTTTCTTAATCCCATACATAACTTTCCTCATATAAAAATATATGTTATCCTCATCATAAATGGAAAAACCATTTATCTTATAAATATTCACTTTGTCTTATATAACCCCATTTTGAAATGATTACTTGAAATCCCTATAAAAAACATTGAATTATTTTTCATGATTATATCAATGAATTGTTGAATAGACTCGATCCTTGAAATAGGTGAAAATATATCTTCAACATTTATTTCCTAGATCTTGGAGTATCCGTTGAGTAATATTCATGTTTTTTTTATGAATTAACAATCCATCTATGTTTGTTTTGCTCTGAAATACCCATTTGGTCTCAATTACATTCTTGTCTACCCATTTCAAACTAATCCCCAAATCCTAATTATTTTTAATTTTACCAAGATCTTATTTCATGTCCTGAACACAATTCTCATATATAGTTTCTTAGTCAAAACATTTAGGCTCGACCTAGTAGGGGAAGGATGCCTTCTATAAAGATATTAATAGTTTTTTTGAATTGAAACTTCCTAATCATGAATGATGATTATCATTTAATTTTCATCTTGACACTTTATCTTCCATGATGATAGACACATGACATCCACCTAATCATCATCTATATCTTCTTCAGAGTCATTATTTTTTTAATTCTAATCCCCCATAGTTTCTTACATCATCACCACTATCATCAATGAACCATTCATTGTGTTGTTATAGATTTTGGTTATTCTTTACTATAGAAACATCATTTCAATCAAAAAAATTTCCCAGCCTCTATTGGAATAATTTATATGATTTTATTTTTCTTGTATATCCATGGAATCTCCCCTCATATCCATGATATTCAAATATCATTGGTTTCTCATTATTAATAATGAAACACTAAATTTATAATATTCGGTTGTATTTAAATGTCATCTTATTTCCATACCCAGTATTTTATAGTGTATTTTATCCTTTCAAACAAAA
The DNA here is from genome assembly GCA_963277665.1 of Viscum album. Classification (NCBI taxonomy): domain Eukaryota; kingdom Viridiplantae; phylum Streptophyta; class Magnoliopsida; order Santalales; family Viscaceae; genus Viscum; species Viscum album. The sequence goes on from OY728151.1 coordinate 1,278,528,277, forward strand.
AAATGCCATTAGATATATAGATTTATGTTAATATTGATTCATTCCAAAATTTCTCTAGAAGAACTATTTCAATAATCACTATTCTAGATATGTTGTTTGTGATATGATTTCTCCTATCAACCACACCATTTGTTTGAGGAGTTATCACTACCAAAACATGATTCCTTATCCCTTGTTCCTCAATATAATATTCCCCCTGGATATTTTTCAATTATATACCATTATTAGTCCAAAACATTAGAGTTTTCTATCCATTAATCCTTCCAGCTTCCCTCGAATATTTTTTTATGAAACTGAAATCATCATACATTTCAAAAATGTCAAATTTCAATACCATATAGATCCAGTAATTAATAAAATGATAATATTACATCTTACCATTAAGGGATCTTGGTGAGATCGGTCCACACACACCAATATTCACCCATTCAATAATTGTAGTTGAATTTTGTTCTTTTTTTGTACATAATCCAGATAATCATCCCTTATGGGCAAGCATCAAATGCATGAGTATGATCATGTGAAAGATTGGGGAGATCTTAAGAAACACCACATTTGACCAGATATTCTATGGATTTTTCATTTATGGAAATATGTTTATAGAAAAACCTATTTTCTTCCTTTCTAGAGAGAAAGAACATATATTGTTATCCACCCAATAAGTAGAGATTCCCTTTCGTGTCCTGTACCTAAAAAAAATTGTACCAACCATTACCCTGATTATACACACCGAATTTTTAAAACATATAGCATGACCCATATTATATAGTTAACTAAAACTTATCACGTTGTGATTGAGACCATAAACAACTAATATTTCTGTAGGTCTCATATGTTTTCCCCCGAATCTAGATTTTTCTGAACTAATAATCTCCATCCCTTCATCATTTCAAAATTTGAAAACACATTCCTTGTAATATCTAAACACCAGTATGATATAATTCTTTTATATCAATCACTGTATTCGTTTTTTGAATAACTCTTTTATTTTTTATCTAAGTCATTTCCTTTATGAATTTTGTGGAATGATATTATTACTCTTCCTCAAAATATTATGGGCCAACTTCATCTTTCATAGATTTAAATAAATTTTTCTCTTTCAACTCATATGTTGATTCATTGATCTATTATTTATGGTCATTTTGGGTTTACTATGACAACTTCCTCTACACTCTTGATGATATATATCCAAATATTTTTCTGAATCCTTAACACTAGAAATAATGACCATCAATATAAATCATGGATTATTGAACTCTATGTATCCCGCATTTTTTCTATTGTTCCCTTTGGTAACATTTCGATATGGATTTTTTTTTGAAAATGTCCCATTTTTTACAACAATAAGGCCTATTATAAGGTGTATTACTATGCATCATTATTGAATTACTGGTCAGTCCCTGATATCTATGAGACGTATAATTATTATTCATATCCATTTTGATATCTAACCTTAGAAAGTGTACTTGTTTTCTAACATCAATCATCATGACTTTCTATTTGTGATCAAACCCCATTTCACCATTATTAGTTGGATATGATTATTTATTTATTTTTTTGGACCTCTATTCTACAATATCATAATTTCTACCACAATAGTGTTCTTCTTTCCCAATGTCAAACTCAGATCCAAAAGTCCCTTTTGATATTTTAATTTTATTCAATGTTTGGAATCATTTTCTCCAAGTTCATTGATACATTTGATTTCCACTTTTCATGTGATAGTAAAACCATCAATGACTCATTTATGTTCTTCAACATTGAGATTGTACTTAATGACCATATCTAATTTCTATGGAATCGATGACTTACACAATTCAATTTATTCCTATAGATCATGCCTCTCTTCTTCTTTATATTATATATATTTTTTGGAATCATGAACCACTCTTTTTTATTTCAAAATTTTTGGTATCTAGACATCAATCACTTAAAGGGAGGATTCTTATTCATCATGGATATAAACCCTTAATTCATGTTATTATCCATCATTGTAACTTTATTCCCATGTATATTAGCTACCTACAACCATCAAAGTTTAATTTTCTCTATGTTCCTTGTAGTTATATATCTTTTAAACCTCATATTCTTCTAAAGTATAATTTTATTTTGAAATATGATTCTTATTTTTGAAGAAAATTATCTTACAATTATTCTTTGCATTTAAATAGGTGGAATACTTCTTCATGAGAATTAATAATTAATCCTCATAACCATCTTGATACATCATGGGTTAGTTCGTTGCACGATGTCCAACCATAACACATTAAAAGAATGAGAGTGTAAGTTTCCCTTTGAAGTTTCCTTTTCCAATTTGTCAATTTCTTGAAAGTAATGAATTGACCACATCTGTCACTTATACTTCATGAATAACTTCAATAGTGATATTCCTTATTATCTTGAATTCCACCTCTTTGGACATTACTTTTTCCAAAAACTCAAAATCATCATTTCTCATCTCTAATGCCACAAGCGTATTATGAAATATCCAATGCAATCGCTTTTAGATCATTGTCTTCCTGTATATAAATATTCTACTATACTGAGGTGGAAGAATTCTCAAGATGTTATTAATGATATTTACATATTCAAAAATTACTATGAGACTATTCTTGTCATCCACAATAACATTCTCTCAGTCAAAGAGAACATCTATATACTTTTTTTGGAGAATTATCAGGACATAAAATGTTTTCCATAATATATGTAATTTGACATATTAGGATTTTAAATGTCCTTCATATATATTTAAAAGATTTTACCACATGGATTTTTTGGATTTATATGACATCACATTCATTTTTATTATCTTAGATAATAATTCTCATATGGAATTTATTCCTTTAGCATCTACAGTCATGTCCCTTAAATATTCTTCTTATATAACAATAATATCCACAATTTAAAAAATAACATATCTTGTAGCTATAAATACATCCATACCTAATGATATGATGTATTTCTACCTCTATTTCATCAAAAGCTAAAAATATTTTCCATAAAAAATTGGATTCCTTATATGATTAACTACCTCCATTGAAAACATAGGGATAAAGACATTGATTTTAACTATTCACTATAATACCAATTGTTATCCCAACTATATCAAATACCATGATAGGGGGTGAATTAGGGTATGACAGAATAAAACAATATACATTCGGATCATGTTTCTTCATTAAACAAAACACTCTTCTCTCCCTTTCTAATAAGAATATATGAGAAGAAATGAAGTAATGAACAAGGAGAAACAATTTTATTTTCTTCACCCACATTGGGACACATCCAAAGATCATAGATATAAAATGTTACAATATATAAAATCAACTAAGGTTCACTTCTATTATAATTTTTTGAGTGAACTCACTATCTCTCATAGTTTACAACCAATCACAATCTAAAAGATCACTCCTCACTCAACTGAAGTGTGCTTATTTCATCCTGGTAATATTATTATTTTTATCACTTAAATCAAATTTTTTTACAATAAATTTGGTGTATATTTAAGTTCCAATTTCATCCACATGATGAATAACACTTTAATATAGAATTTCTAAGAAATAACTTCTGATTCACAGAAGATTTACTTTCTTAAAATCCCTTTCTCTACATTCCCGAAACTACAAAATTATCAAAAATAATTGAAACCTTTATGAAACATTTCCTTTCATAGACCTACAACCCTTCATAAAACTTTTTAATAATTAATTACACTAAAAAATATTCTTTAAAACTTCACTTTCATGAAACATTTTTCCATTTAGAAACATATATTCTTATGAATACTTTGTACAAGGTTGTTTTTCATGAAATTACTCCATGAATTCATAGCCTTTGGATTTTTATTAAGGATTACTATATTCAAATGAGGGGGTAGCTTCCTATTTGGTGAAATTTCACACCATTCATGAAACTTTCAGGCCCCACCACCTTTTATGAAACTGTTCATTCTGGTTCATGAAACTCCCTTTTTTCATAAAACTTTTTTTGAAATTTTTATGTTCATGTAACTTATTGTAATTAGGTTACTTGTTTTTTTCCTTCACACATCTTCCATGTTTTGTGGAACACTCATTCCAGAATCTCTGAACCCACAGGAAAAAACGTTTTCAATGAAAAAACATTCATTAATTTTATTCCCTTCCATATTTATATGAGGCAGCCCTTGAAATCCAAAATTCTTGAAACATATACCTTCCACCAAATTTTGGACACCACTAAATTGGAAAAAACTAAGAAAAGACACCACATTGTATATAAAACTTGGTGTAACACATAAAGAGCTTCCACACATCTATTTAGAATTATTTCCAACATATCTAGTCACTAATCACTCAAGATCTACACAAATTACTTTCTCTGAATTCTTTTTCAACAAATGTAATCAATCAAAAAACACCACAATGTTACCTTTGTGAATTTTTTCACAACTATATATAAACAATTAAAATAATTCCACTAACACCTATAATTTTAAATAATATAAAACCACTTTTGAAAATTTCATAAATACCACCCATGGGTAAAAAATTCATGTGTCAATTCTTATACTCAAAATTTCATTATAATACATTTAAAATTATCATTTAACCCTTCATAATTGAAAATATCCCAAATATAACATGCTCCCAAACATCAAATATTCAGTTCTATAAAATATGTAAATCTATAAAAAAATCAACATGAAAATATTCAACCATATCCTTAAAATTTGAAACAATCACATAATCAACTCAATTTTATCATCCATTATCACTATAATAAAATTTCACATTAAAATATAAAATCAAAAACTTGAATTCATTTAAAATATTTCACATGAATTGATGATTACCTCTCACAATGTATGTTCATATACATCTCCATGCCTCCAATGAACTCATGTTATGTGAATTAAACATTCCAATATAAATTTGTTCTCTTCTCCTAAATTTTCACTTGTTATATGATAATATTTATATCATCCTCGATATTAATATCACCAAAATAAATTCCAGGAAAAAGGATAATGATAATACTTCTAAATACGGGATATATACAAAGGTTATGAATCCTTTCTATATATGTAGATAATTTCAATTGATAAGCTACACCTCTAACACAAACCAATAACACACAAAGGCTAATAGATCATAATGATAAATTACATTGCATTATAAACCATGATTTCTGATGTTGAGGAGACACTAGTAAAAATACATTATCTGTAAAAAAACTCCAATAATCTAATCCTTTAATATACTTAGTGTTTTTTTATCCTCTAATAAATCCTAAATAATTATTAAATAATATTAATTAGGAGAGAATTTTTTGTTTGAAATTGTTTTAAATAAGAAATTTGGAAATGATGATTAATGTTGAAAATATGTATTTGAGATATGTAAATATAATAATGATTTTTTCCATCACAATATAACAGTAAAAATTGGTTCCTTATTAAATATAATGAATGTATAGATTCATGTGACAACACTTATTAAATGTGATTACTATTCCTGAGGTGATATTTAATCTAAAAAACAATGTATTGGTGGAGAAGAGAATGTGTACAAAAAAATATTATTCCTATAATAATCTAGTAGAATGTTTTAGAGGTATTTTTTGAAGTAATTAATAAATAAATGAGTTGATTAGATAGGTATATGAGATAATGTGAGTGATATCTGGAATATGCATACATAATCTAAAATTCTGAAAGATATATGTGTATGAGTAATCTAGTGAGGATAAAATACTTAAAATAATGAATAGAATACACTATAATTATGTATAAATTGTTTTGAAATTGTTGTATGTCATTTTAAATCACAAAAAATTTTCATGATAGGTTGGAGATGCTTATTATGAGTTATTTTATTAGTGAGTTCATAAGACATATATGTCTTACCAAATGGTGGTCTAATTAAATTTTTAAAAAATAAGAAATATTTACAGCCACAGATAATAAAAGGAGAAAACTCCATTGCATATATTGAGGTCCATATGAGAAATATAAACTACCTAAAATCCATGGGGTGGTTAGATAATTATGTTCATAGGGAGACACAAGGGCATGAATAAAGTATTATGTTGAGAAATGTGGTTACCCTATGTGTAATTGGACCATATAGGATGTATTTTATGGGCTGATAAGAAATGTCAATAACAAACATGAGATATGATGATTGAATATTCAATTTGGGATCAATAAGTTTTTGTATAATGTTAATCACATAAAAAATGTGTTATAATAAGCAAATAAGATTTCATTTACAACACCGTCATCATGTGACTAGTTTCATGTCATTCTCATTTCAGATAAGTCAAGACAACAATGATTTTTCTAAGATATGGATGAATTATGTAGTTTAAAAAGGTCACCGAGAGTTCTTGTATGCAACTAGAATACCATAATTTTAAATATTCATGCATGTTGAAGAAAAATATTTTGAAATTAAAAAATGATATCCTTATAAGATAAATATCTAGAAGATGAAGAAACACTACCAAACAATGTGCATTGAATTTTATTACATGGTATAAAAATTATAAAAATGTGATTAAATTTTATTTTACACCATGAAACAATGGTTCACATTTTATAGGAGTATTCAGCACCTCAAGTGTTCTATAAATTATTCATTCCTATATGGAATAATTAAATAGAGATAATATTGTGGAAAATATGTTGTGGAATTTGAATATCATATGATGATAGAAATATTAGGACTTATGGAGTCTTAATGGGAAATCTTTACTCCGTATTTAAGTCGGTTTGAATGAATTTTTATACTAATTTTCTTTTTCCACATATCATAAAATTTTATTTTCCAAACTAATGAAATAATATTAATTAAAATAGTGAATGTATATATATAGGAGAATAAGAATTAATTTAGAGAGATATATATATTTCAAATATTTATATACATATAATATTTTATACCCCATCAAATAAGTTGAAATAGATATGATATTTTACAAACATTGAGATGTACTATGTAGAAAATTATTGAAGTTAAACTAATTCATAATATTTTAATTTAATAAATCAAAAAAATAAAAATAAATAGGCCTAAAATATCCAAATATCATAGCAGTTTAAGAATAAATAGGATTGACATAGTTTTCACTACTAATATTTTTTTGTGAGACCCATGTAGAAGGATGAAGCTAGAGTGACCAAAATATATAGTGAGAGTATGGTGATACAATAGAACTATTATTCAAGAATACGTACTTATATTAATCTAAAATTTTAAATATGTAACACCAAAAAATTTTAAAAGATGAAAATTCTATTTGATAGCATATGTGAGACACAAAACCAATTTTAAAAAAAATCATGATATATATTTCATTAAATTTTATCTCTTCGATAACTTATGGCACATGTAACCCCAATTCTAAAGTAATTGTAAAATACAATTCCATTATAAAATAGATGTTAAATTGGATGACATGAATAGTAATAACTAAATAAAACAAAATTATTTTATATACACATGTATAAAAAATTAAATTAATACTTATTTATTAGAATGATAAATAGAATATTTTGAAGGAAAAAGGGAGTATTATTTAAAAAATTGTATTTCTCAAAGTAAATAGTTTCTTCACATTTTGAAGAATTATGTTAAAAATTAATTTTGACCATATTTAAGAATTTTTTTTAAAAATTAATTATATTTTTCAAAATAATAATATCCTAAATGACTTATGGTGACTTTTTAGGATTATTCTGAAATGTTTCATTTTTTGATGAAAACTGAAAAATGTTGATTTTTTAAACTACCTTTTCATTTTAATAATTTAAAAAGATAGATTATTTTTTAATTAGTATTAAATTAACTTTAGATAAATTATATTAAAATAAAAATAATTAATTTCATGGTAATATGTTTCATAAGGAAAATTAATATTAAACCATTTTATAATTAAGATAATTTTCTATTGGGAAACCCACTTCTTATTTGCTTCTAAATGTATAATTCTAAATTAGATTTTCCCAATTATATGAATTTAATTTTATTAAATGGATTAAAGTTTTTGAAAAAACATTTTTTATATTATCTAATATGTTCAACATAATGTTTTACCATAATGAATAGTGAAAGCAGAAAAGAAATAATTGTTGTGGTTAAGTTAAAATGGGTTTATATTGGGGTAAAACAAATAAGATATGGTATGAAATTACTAAAAACATGTCTAACACCCATTTTATGTAAATATTTAGACCTTATAACCTCTAAAGTTATTTATTTACCCATTTTTGAAGCTTTTACATGATAAAAATATATTAATAATAGATTCATATCAAAATTTCCCGGGGCATCCTCTCCCCAACTTATACAAGGAAACACCCCAATATACCCTATTCACACTTACAAATATATTTGGTTCAGACAATACTTAACAAAATATCTTCTTTTCACCCCTTAAAACAACTTATAACCCTTTAATTTATTATAAATCTAGATTAGTAAGTCTTTTAATGCGGACATACAGAAGTTTTCAAAGAAGAGGTAACGTTATTAAATGAATATTTTTTTCGTATTCCAACTCCTTAAAATATTATTAAAAATTTATAGTATAATAAAATAAATATCATACATATTCATAAATGATGTTATTTTATGTTTGTGACCTATAACCATCTCTTCTACTATCAAATGGGATATGTAACTATTGAACGTGTATACGGTGAGATGCTGCCTTATGAACTAATGTAATTCGTATTCCATCACCACCTTTCATGGATAGATATTATTATGAATTTACCAAATTTATCTTATCTTAAGTATATTATTATATTTCTTTAATTATAATATCCCATATACAATACTATTTTTTATTTTATCTAGAATATGATAATGTCGCTTGTCGGTACGACAGATTACAGCCCTGTGAAGCTAGGTGAGTGGTTTTTCAGTTACAATTTAAATGGAAAGTAATAAAGATAAATTAAAAGAATATATGTGAAATATATGAAATGATATTTATTATATCAAATTAATATACTACCCACTTCTTTACCCTTTTACTCTCTAATTGAATGATATTGTCACTCATGCATATTTACAGCCTACCATCTCCGTGAAGCAATGTGATTCATTTTACAAGTAAAAAATTAAATAATGAATCAACAAAATATATAATGAATCAATATTATATTTATAATTTTATTATAAATTTTTGTATTATATATCTATATCCCATATAAATTAAACAATACATTTAGCACTAAAACTTATTAGAAAACTAGGAAATTAACACCAGAAATTATGAAAATAATAAAATATTATTACCAGATGGTTGGAAAGATATTATAAGAGGAACATATAGGATATTATAAATATGAATATGGTTCTACAATAAACTAATATCATTTATAAAACCATTATATGGGAGGTTAAATCATGTTTAACCAAAAGGATTCATAAAGTAAAATATTTTTTTATCAATTTCTTTTCGTTGAGACATATTATAATGTTATGAACCTAATTTATTTATATGGTGTATATAAAAAAACATTTAAATATAATTTAAATAATTATTCATAATTAATAGTATTGTTTTTCAATTTAAATTATTTCATCCAAACTTATTTTTCATGGTGATTACCAAGTTGTAAAAAATTTCATAACTAAATTTCATTTCAATGGGTTATATTACATATTAATTGTCTTTGAACTCTATGATTCTATTTGTAATTAATTTTCATAATATTATGTAATATTTCCCAATTTTGTATGTGGATTCATATTTAAAACACATAATCACTTATTTTATTAATTTCTACTACAACATTATTATGGACAAAGCCACCACCCTTTTAAATAAACGACTTCAACATTATGACCTTTCCAAGGGAATTCGTCTTAATTTATATTCATTGAGAAATTTTATAATTTCATGAACATAATTTCATTACTATAATGTATATAATGATCATTTTATCATAATATATGAAATAATTAATTATTCATGTTGTTTTATGGTTTAATTTGTAGTCATTATTTTAAACATATTTTTACTTGAAAGTTACTAAGTGGTAATGAATTTCATAACTAATTTTATTTTCATGGGGTTATATTACTTCTTTTTAGTGTTTTAAATTATAAAATTATGTTGGTAAAGTATTGTTATAATATTTTTTTTGTTTATACACTTTTTTTATTTGTAATTACATTTCATAAATATAATTTATTCTTGGATTAATTATCACTTCAATGTTATGATATTTGTAAGTGTTTACTTCACAATATTATTTTAATTAGGTATGTTTAAACTTAATTTACATAGAAATAATTTATTTGATCATTATCTAGAAAAAACTATAATTTTCTTATTATAAATTTTTTATTATTTTTTAAAATAATAGTATTGGTTTTTCACTCTTTGGTTCATAAAATGATTGATAAATGTTTTTTAATAAACTTGAACATTATTTCTCTATTTGATAGAAAAGCCTTTTAAAAAACATGTTTTTATAAATATGTTTTCAAAGTTATAAATATGATTTTTTAAAATAATATCTTCCCCTGTTGATATTTTTTTTAATTTTAATAATGAAAATATAATTCATTTTCAAAACAATTCCCATTTGTATTTTACTAACAATGTGAATGGAATTTCTATTTTATTCTGTACGACATGAATGCGATTTTTTGAAATAATGAACTCTCAATGTTAAAAACATTATTTTATAAGTTTAAAAATACCACTTTCAATTAAAAATATTCTCAAAATATTTTTTAAAAATATTTTAAATATTATTTACAAAGTGAAAATGTTACTTTACTCCGGTGAGGTTTTAATGACTTTTCATTAGTATATATATTCATCAACAACATAAAACCATTATTATACTTATGATCCTATCAGGTTATCATGTATTGATACAATCCTAATTATTTCTATAATGGTTTTAAAATTACTTTGACCTAGGAATGTATTTATATTATATTGTATGATTAATGTTTTATAATCATTAACAACACCTGTAAATATTCATCTTCTTCTTATAATTAGACATTAAATTCCACCTTAATATAAATATAATTTAACATGGTTCTACTTTTTACTTAAAATTTATATAATTTAAATATATAATCTTACTTTTATATATATATTAGTGAATATAGAAATTATTTCTAATCGATATTTATTAATCATTATACAAATTAATTGAAAATGAATTTGGTGCATGAATTAAATCAATCATTCATTATAGAACGAATTAATTGGATATGACGATATGTGTGGGATTGGTCATAGGTAGCCCCTAAATGCGTCAATAGTATCATGTGATATATCATTTTCCTAGCCCTAGTTAATTGGTTTTCTAGTGTATACTATCATAACAATTTGAAATTATATTCTGAAAAGTTTTGACAAAAGAGGTATTATGATTCTAGACAACATGACATCCAAAAATTGAACATTTCATTCATTTAAGTTAATTTATTATTATCCATGATATTTTGAGAAAGGTATTATCTATAGATTCATTTCATTATCATTTTATCGTTTAAATGGAATGTGTTTTCAGTTATTTACCTTTCATTATTGATTATCTCTTATCTATTCATGATAGTAAAGATTATTGATTAAATGTAATTTTTTAAAGTTATTTACATTTTCATTTTGATTATGACTTATCTAATAATGATATTCAAATTATATAAATGGAATGTGTGTTCAATTATTTTTATTTCCATTCTAATTATGCTAATTGATTCATGATAAATTCCACTATAAATAACCCTAACTTATTATTTGATCTTACCCTTATTTTTTCCTTTCCCAAGAATATAAGAAGTTTAATATGAATTATATGGAGGGATATTCTAGATGGAACAATGATATTCTAAAAAATGTTATAATTTATGTTTTGAAATGTAATATAGAAATCTTATATGTGTCAGATTTAGAAAATTTTCTAATCTATTTGGTCCATCGGGATGTAATTATTATATCTTATTACAGTGTAATGAAGTATAAAGGGACTCTAGACTACTAGGATCAAGTTCATTATAGTTAGTAAAATATATTTTTTTTGTAGAATCCAGGTTAACTAGATTTTTGAAATTAAATATTAGATTACTTAACCCTATTATAAACAAAGGATTACTAAATTAAAATATCCTAAAGTTTTGGTAATATAAAGATTATGTTTTTTCCCAAGAGATATACCCCCTCAAGATAATTAAATTGGACCTAGTTATGGAACAAATGTAAGTAGGTTTAATAACTATATAAAATCATATCTAACTTGAATCAATCATTACCTTGTACACGACAAAGAACCCCAGTACAGACCTAGTTTAGCACTTCTGAGATATATGCTTTGGAAAATTTAGTTTTTATTTAAAACGAATTATAAAGGATTCTAGTAAATGAAAATAATGAATTACCTAGGTTAGAGATAAGGTTTCATGGATTGAAAATAATTTTTCATGGTTTTTAAATCCTATAAATTATTATGTGGCTTCCCACTCTAATTTTTGTTGATCATGCTATGATTTTCAATTTTAGTCAATGGATAGAACCCGAAGCAATCATGTTAACATTGAATATAAAGGGAAATATTATGACTATGATAAACCAAATATGATTATTCTAAGATGAAAAGATATCCAAATTCCTCTCAATAATTTATCTTGTAATATGATTAACTACTTATACCTTCCCCATATCTCCAACTCAACAAATAAGAGAGGAATGGAGATCTCTAGGAGCTATAATGGTTGAGACCCTGGAGGAAAGAAGGATCAACTTCCTTCATGTTATAAATGTGGAAGGAGACACCTAGGAAGGTGCCTCAAATGAGTGGGAAAATGTTTTATGTGTGTAAAACAAGTGGATATTGTAATGAATTTCTAATGAAATATAAATATTATAATATAAATAAATAAATTACATCCTAGGGATCTATTTTTAGTTTGTTGTATTAAATTTTGGGAACCTTGAAATTTTCCAATTAAAATACATATCATAATGAATAAATCCTAGACTAATGAATGAAATATGTTGAAATAAAATGGTTTAATTATTTATTATGATTCCAAAAGTATATTTTATATGTATTATTTCAATTTTATTTTGGTTATAAGAATATTGAAACATCTAAGGATTTAGTTATTTTTTGAAGAATCCATGACTTTGTTAACTTATTTATTATGTATACCATCATCAATTTTTTAATTTAAGGTTGATCATAAGTTAAAAGTAAAAAAACCCCCCTATTAGGTTTTATGTAATGTTATTCTTCTTACATTAAGGATATTTTTGGAAAACATTTATAGAAATATGACCAATTCATTTAGTGTATATTTTAGTGAAAATGTTATTTATGAAAGAATTTCATTACCTTTTTTAGAATATTTTCTGAGGTATTGGTAAACAATAGGGTTTTTTATCTATATGTTGAGGTAATTATGGGTTTTTGAAATCTGGAAATATTTTGTGAATTACTTTAACATGGTTTTAGAGAAATGGAAACCCACATGTCGGGCCACCATTTTTCTTGGGTAACCATGTAGACCATATCTTTTCAGGACCACAGATTCTTGATTTTGTGGGATTTTTAGCACCTGGAGTTAGGATCACATGATCGAGCTGGAGCATACGATGCTCATAGACATCTCCCTTATAGATTTTATTTACATTCTTTATTTTTTTCTGAAATGTATCTATTTATAATGTGTTTATATTATTCTAAATTATGTATTATCATCAGGAAATGAATGAATCTAGAGTATATTAGTGTTTTAAATCTTTTATATTTAGTCTATATTATTCTTATGCTACTCTTCCTTTCACTTATTATAGCTTCAGCCGTTGTCTATTGTTTATATTCTAATATACCACTATGACACTCTGATTATGAGAGTATAGCCTCCAACCTATCACCTCCTAAGGCACTTTCTACTTTTCAGATCCCTCTAGGGTATGAGGAGGTGCACTTGAGGCCATGTGACCCACTAGTCTAGCTGCCGTCTTAGTGTTCATTCGAGTGGGGACATTACATAACCCATTTTTTGTGTTTCCCCTTAGGAAATTTATCTTATATATATATATGTGTTTCTCATATTAGTGATGTGTCGGGTTCCTATAAAATTGAATACCACTAGTTATATCATAAATAATTAGTGATTAACCAAAGATGAAATAAAAATGCATGAGTTTCTATTACATCCACAACACCTTATTGCATCGTCTTCCCATTTTAATAAATTCATCTTTAGTAGTGTATATCCAAACATTTTTTTTCTTATTGCATGATTAAGAAACTAAATATTCTCCTAGATAATGATATTTTCTATAAGTACACATTATATAAAAACAACCACCTTCACAATAAATATTTTTCTAAAATCTAAGTATAATCCCATTGGTTGAAGAAAAAAATAGGCCAGGTTACAAAGAGCCTTTGGGGTTACAAAACATACGCTTAACCAAATTTAAATATTATTTCTTTTTATTTTATTTTAATATATCACACATACACCAATAAAACATATTGTGTAGTTGAATAGATATAAGGTATATGTAAAAAACTTGAAATTACAATACATTATACAATTAGAGTTAATTTTATATAAATCATTGAACAAAAAAAAAGAACCGCGATATAATAAAAATATTAATATTATAAAATAGTGGTTCAATTAGTTTGTTTAAATATAATTAATAATATTTTATAATAATTATAAAATAGGTGGAATTAATAGAATCACTTACTATAATCATTTAATATGAAGCTCATTTTTCCTATTATGAATAATATTTAACTTCATTAGGCTTTTACCTACACCAAGCCCCATCTAAATTCCAACATGTGAGGATTGAGAACAATTATATTTGGGATAATTTATAGCATGAAAAAATCACTTTGAGATCTATTCTAGTAGAATAACCTCTAGCGATAACAACCATTTGATATCTTATCCTTAGGGATTATGTGGAGATTTTGAGGGGTCATGTAGGTAGATTTTTTGATGAGATAAGACTGTATTTAATAACTAAATAAATTATTTGTATGTATTTTTTATTTATTACATTTCACTTTATAATTTTAAATAAAAAATAATGGTCAATTATAACAGAAATTCATTGATAAAATTAAAATAATTTATCTAAATGACCAATAAAATCAATTTTGTGTTAAATATATATTTTACTAAATGTTTCCATTTCAAGTGCTATAAATTTTAATTTTAAGAAATTAAATATATTATGCTTCGGTGAAGATTTAAATAAATTATTTAATTATATAAATAATATATTAATTTTTTTAATTAATAATTGGAATTAGGTAAGAACAAAAAATACATAATCTATAAAAACACATTTATAGACAAAATATGTATTTTATTTCTAATTTTTAATTTAAAATTTAAACTTATTATATTTAAAAAATAAATTATATTAAATAGATAAAAAATATTAAATCATAATTTAAATATTTTTTAATATGTTTCATCATATATGTTTCTCAAAAATGATTATAATGGTATAAATTCAATCAATGTTAAAATGTTTAAAAAATGGATAACATATAGTTGTGTTAGTTTGGTTAAATTAACAAGACACATAGAAATTTTTGAATAAATGTTTTTGGTATAAAAGTAAATACCACATTTATCACAATAATTTCCATACCTTACTCACCTATCCCCCTTTTTATTCCATAATTTTTTACCACTGATGTTTAGTTTCCATGGAAATGTCCAAATTTTCACCTAAAAATGGGGATCAGTTCCACCGACTTCAAGACAGAATCCTATATAAATATTTCCCTATGTCTCTACCAATTATACCACACTTATTAAAAAATTCTAATTCTATAAACCCTTTGTTAAAATAATGTGTAAAAATTATTTTATTTCAAAGTGGTCAATCAAGAGAAGATTGATGTCCTTGACGTGAGTATTATCAACCCTACCACTTTCTTCTCTATTATTCTCATCGACCATCCTAAATTTTAATTCCAACCACACTAAAATATTTAAATTAGTTTGATTATGATAATTAAAAATTATTATATTAATATAAATCCCTTTATTTTTCCCCTCTCCTCTATGGAAAAATGGAAAACATAACTCATGTTATATGTAGACTACCTCCCCCATGAGCAATGTATTTTATTCTTCACCACCACATTCCATGATTAGTTATAATAAAATATTTAATTAATAAAAATATATATTTATTTTATTATCATGACAATGTAAGGATAATATTAATATTTAAAATCGTTATTAATAAACACCCTTTTCTTTGATACAAATACATAAAAATAATCCTGTCGATGATTTCATCTTTAAGAATGTTTAATAAAAATATTGTTAAAATAAATTATAACACTATAAATAATTATGAATTTTTTTCTAAAACAAAATTAATTATGTAATTATGAACTTGATATCAAAATATGGGGAATGACATAAATTTTACAAAATGTGTGTAAAGTAATCAAAATCACTAACATTAAGTAATGAAAATAAGTAATAATGAACCAATAAATCAATAATTAAAAATTGAAATAAATTTTTATAAGAGTTAATATATTTGAATAGGGTTATAAAATAATAAATTAATTTTTTTACATTTTTTATGCAGGAGATTAGAGCCTATTAAACCAAATAGGAATCCAATGTATGAGTTTTTTCGACTAAACCACATTTCCTTAAGTCATGGTTTATCTTCCTTAACTATGTTCTTATATATTTCTTATCTTATTCCATTATTTTATTTAATATGTTACATTATATATATCTATTTTAAATTAGATTTACTCGTCAAAATATTATTATTTTATATATTTCATTCTTTAATAAAAATGTTATTGTTATGAACAATTCATATCCTCTAATAATATTTTTCTCTTCTGTGTCTACATTATTTCCTTCCAAAAAAATTTTCCATTATTATTTTTATAATTTAATAAAAAATATGTCATATGACCTTTAGATTTTTATTTACCCCTTTTCAAATGGATGTTTTAATTCTCTTTAAATTATAGAGTTTTTGATGGTGATATGTTAAAATATATAAAATCTCATGTCTTTTCATGTTTGTATTTTTTATTCCACTAAAAATGTTTTTTTAACCATTATTTACTTTCCATTATCCATTATTGGTAATTAATTTATTGTGTTTAAAAAATAGAATATTCGATTATGGGGAACAATTTTTGGAGGTGGTTTTGTAACTTTTACTATTTATTATTATGTAACGAATTTTTTTATAAAAACAAATTTTCAAGGTGAATTCCATTATATACTCTATCTACAAATGATATATCCCATTTAGAAATATGTTTCATGAATTAAACACTAAATTAT
Organism: Viscum album; assembly: GCA_963277665.1. NCBI lineage: Eukaryota > Viridiplantae > Streptophyta > Magnoliopsida > Santalales > Viscaceae > Viscum > Viscum album. The sequence goes on from OY728151.1 coordinate 1,278,545,610, forward strand.
CTAACAAAATATTCCTTAAGGATGAATTAATTTTCATATAATCTAATCAAATTCTTGATGGGATCTTTATGTGATAACATATTAAATCTATTGAACCAAGTTTTTCCCATGTGATCTTCATTATATGTTATTTTATTGATTTTACGGGGCACACATATGAATGGGTGACTATTATTTGATGCGGGGGTCCTATATCTACCTTCGATGTTTTAGTTATTTTTTTACATCATTTGAGTTATTGGATTTTTTTGGGGATAAATTTTACATCAATCTATTATCATAAGAAATATGTGGACATAATAGTGGTCAAATTATGTTCACACAAGTACTCATAGACACATATATTTTGGATATGTTTATAATATTATTAATTCATATTCTTATTATCCTTACCTATTTTTATTTCATATACATCTGTTGGTATATATGGATCAAGGTTATTATCTCATGATATCTCATTCTTCATCCAAGTATATGTTTGACTGTTTGAGATAAATTGAACTTCAATCATGATTTATTACATATTGATAGTTTTTTTACCATACTTGGATTTTGAGCACACTAATTCTTATGGTTTCCCATCCTCGAGGAACGAGGATGATTATAACATATAAGATGATTAGATGGGGTATCATATTGAGTAATTATATTGAAATTTTAACAATTAAGTGAAATGAGATATTAATTTTTATAATATACAAAAATCAATAAACTATTGGGTTTGTTGATTTGGAGATTATTTTTGAGATTTAATGTTAATATTGTGGGAAAATATTTTTTTATCTTGAGTTTTCTCATGTGGTATCAAATACTTTATGTAAATTTTGTGTTATTACTATTGAACTCGGTAATGTGGGTATGGGGTATCTCAATTAGCATCAATTTAGGTTTTAGTTATTTTTAATGATTAGATTATTTATTATTAGTTATTTAGACTAGATAAAATAATTGAAAACCCAAGATATAACCCTAAATATATGATAATATACTAAAATTTTGATAACGTATGTACTGTATGGTTTCTTAGAAATTATATAACTATCTGGATACAAACCAGTGGATATAGGCTCTAGAATCGATACACCTAGGGGTAATAATCATTGAAAAATATTATTATTTATTAATTCAATAATCAATTTGTGCACAATAGGTGATCCTAACTGGGAAAATTGGTTTGACACTATGGAAGGATATACTTTGGTTGATTAATAAGATCCTTGGGAACCATTTAAAATTATTTAAGTAGAATCTAATAATGTAATATACCACTAGTCAGGTTAGACAACCCGAAGTGAATTTTAATCTAGATAACTTATATTTCAGCTAATACATTCATGTGAAAGGCTATTAATGTAATTTATTAGTAATTTATTTTATGTTCATGGTTTTCCTTTTACGCATCTATTAACATAATTATTATAAAGACATATCCTTAAAAATTCTATAACCTTCAATTTTTATTCATGAATTCATTTTTTTATATTTGAGAATCATTGATGTTTAGAGTATTAGATTACTACTCTATCAGACATAAAAAAATATATATTACATCACAATTTTGACAGTTCCATATAGTATCCATTTTTTATAGAAAAAATTATTATTGTATACATATTTATCTTTTCATGAAACATCTTCACTATTTTATTTTTGACATCTTCCATATCCTAACTCATCTGTAAAACTCTATGAAAAATATAAATGGTATATTGTCATAATAATATTTTTAATGGAAATATTAAAAGAATGAATGAAAATTTTTAATTCATGAACACTTATGCATGTTTTTTCAATTTCAAAATTAATATTTTAGCTAAAAATAGACTTCTTATTACTCAAGAAATCAATATTTATTCCCATATATTTTCTAAAATAAATTCATATGAAATCATGAAATAAAAATAAAATTCATAATGTTTGATTTACAATCATGAAAAAACATATTAAAACTTTTTCAAAATAATTATACATCTCACTATTCTAAGGTAGAATATATTTTATTTTAAACACAAGCTCCTGAGTGATCAAATGGGATTATAATATACAAAACATCATATAATAAGATCATGTAAAAAACTGAAATGCAGCAGTAACATAAAAAATGATGTAAGTATAAGTCGAGGATAACATCCAAGACAACATCTATTGGTGGAACGAGACCCATAACAGATTAGCTTTAGTCCTTAATCAAATACATAACACCCCATTAGACAAAATAATCATAAAATGCATTGGAGAAATATCTAGGTCATCACAACATTTTCATGTTTATGTTTTCCATAAAAGTAAATAAATTATATGTAATGGAAATATTAATTTCCCTTCGAAATAATTGGATTGCATGATTTTTCCTCATATCATAATCATATGAAATTACTTAATTAAGTAATTTTATAAATGATCATATGGAATTTATAACCCCATAAATAGAAGTGTAAATAAGATAGGTATATAGTTTAATGTAATATAAAAATAATATTGAAGTATTCCATAACATTAAAGATAGTGAGAATGCGAGTTAGAGAGAGAAATTTTATAAACCAAATTAAAGGATGGTTGGGAGAGATCACTTAAAACCTTAATAAAAACATTTTCATATATAAAAATATCCATTTTATATAAAAATTATTTTGAAAATACTTTAAGAAATGAAAAATAATTTTTTTTGTTTGAGTAAAAAAAGAAATATTATAAAGAAATCCAAAAATCAACTAATGGTTTCGGCACTATGAAAATTGGTTAACATAATATACTTTAAAATAAAACATTATTTATTTTTTGTAAATAAATTAAAAATGTTCCATATAGAATATGTAAATATGTTCAATTTGAAAACCTTTGAAATAAAATAAAATGGTAAATAAATTATATTTTATAATTAATTTAATTATAAAAGGGAATAAAATAATTTTAATAATAAGCACGTGGGAGCGAATAATTTTTAAAATAAATATTGGGAAAATTTGAATCGAGTTTATTATAGTAAATTGCCACTTATAGAAAACCTTAAAAAGGATAATTTTTAAAATCATTGTAAATAAAGAAAAATATAGTCAAAAATGATATTTTTCATCCATTGAAGCATAAATAAAAAATTTATTCAAACATATAGAAGAAGAGAAATATTTTGAATGGAAATTTTAATATAGTATTTTTATTAAATAAAGTCCCTTACCTCGAGTTCAAATCATTACATACATGATTTATCTACCCAAATAATAAACTTGTGTTATGTTTTTTTGTTTAATAAAATTGGTTTTCAATTTAACTATTCTTTTTTTATTATCATTTCTGTTCAATCACATAATAACTTAAAATCACGTTAAACATTTTTTTGATATTCGCCTCATCAGTTCAAAATGGATTCAGAGGGTCTAAAATATTAAATATTGATATTATTTAGATAAAAACATAATTATATTAGTTAAATAATAATCATTTTTATAAATGAAATATACTTTTAATACCATCCATGAAATATATTGATGAAAAATTAACTACATTACAATCATGAAGATTACTGGTCGTATGTATGTACCTAGGAATTACATTTCCATTTTTTAATAATCATGATGGAAAGAAAAAAAGTTTTATTTTATCTTTAAAAATTTATAATTATATCATAAATATCATATGATTTCTTTAAAAGCACATATATATAAAATCCTTGGTAAGTTGTAATGAAAAACGAATCACATCACTTCATTTAGGTGGTAGTCCACACATACGCATGACCGATGATATCATATTCGATGAATGAAATTGTAATACAATATATGATATTTTATATTTAAATAATGATAAAATTTTTATTAATATTATATATATATATAATATTACATTATAAACGACTATGAAAAGAGATGATTTAAAATGAATTTCATTAGTTCGTGAGGCGGTAGTTCATCATACAAACGAATAATTATTTTGTTTCACAATTGATTAGAGAAGAGATTGATGAAGGTTATACCCTTGAAATAATAATATCTAAGTAAATTAAAGACAATAATTAAATTATATATTTTTTGTGAATAATATTTCATGGAGGTGGAGGTAGAAATAAAACAAAAATGCTTGGTTATGAAAGACACCTCTCTTATGGATAACCTCTTTAAATTTACACAAAAATCCATCCTATGATGGGTTTTTAATAAAAAAGACCTCTAGAACATGGAAAGGGGAATACAGAACGGGTTTTGGAAGGTATTTTGTGTACCAAAATGATTTTAATGTGTGAATAAAAGAGGAGTGTATGTTCCCTTTTCTATGAGAGGGGGGGGGGAGAACTTTTGGATTTTCTTAAAATATTATATTTATATAAGTTAGTTTTCATGTAAAAAAAGACCAAACAAATAAAAATAAACTATATTACTATTATTGTTCATAATTATATCATAAGATAATATTTTCACATGTTTATATAAGGATTTTAACCTTATCTCTTTCATTCAACTCACGTTATCCATTTTTTAAAATTACCATGGTAACAAAGATTTTAATTATTAAGAGTTAATATTATATCTACAAAAGAAAATTTTCCAATAAATGGACCCAGGATGATGTTTTAAACTATAACCAAATCACATTGTGAAATATAGTATTTTTAGGAATTCTAAATTAATTAATAATTAATTTTTTATTATAAAATATGTTTAATGTCAATTTTGGAAATATTATTTTAAGTTGACATTCCAAACCACATGTCAACAATGGAATTTGGATATAATAATTTAATACATAAATAAATTTTAATATTTATCTTTAGAATTCAAGTAACATAATAATTCATTTAATTTATGTAACTTTTAATGTGTTTAAATTCTTGTATTTTATTTTTTTTATTAATTGAATAAATTTTTTGTTAGTGTTGTTTAAGAATTTATGGTAATTATTTCAATAAAAAATTATAAATAAATTAGAATGATAAAAAAATTATATATATATAAATGTAATATTTATAACATAAAATATTTTGTTTTTTCCCATCCAAAAAATATTATAATTATTAAAATCTTGTAAGTAACATTTTAGTCTTTGTATTTCACATAAATATTAAAAAATTTCAAATCAAAGACATGTGACATAAGGTGAAAATATATTAAAGAAGTGGATTGATATTTACAAGACCCAGTCATCCAAGACACAGTCATAAAATCGTATAAAGCCAAATTTTAAGGTCATTTTTTTAATCCTTATGATATTATTTTTAATTTTAATTACATTATTTATGCTTAACATGGTGATAAATATTTACTAGAGTTAATATAAATAATTAATAAAAATAAAATGTACCCACTAACAAAATTAAAAAATCAAGAATCCAAATTATTAATTAATTTTTCAAGATTAATTTCATAGAAGAAAAATAATCTAATTTAAAATTAAAATCACAAACGGAAGTGAAAAGTGATTTTTAAGAAAAATATTTTTTTATGTATAAACATTTTTTTACAAAAAATTTAAGTATAAAATCAATTATATGAACTATAAATAGATTACACGTAATAAAAAGTGACGAATAAATTTTTTTTAAAAATCAATCTAAAATGAAAGGTTAATTTTTTATAACTTTATTAGATGATATAGTTTTTAAATAAAATTGGTATTTTTAATCTTCCCTTTCAAAAAGAAAACTTTTTAATAGAATATCAATATTTCATCATAATCTAATTTTGATGATCTAATTTCATAAACAATGACCACTTTATCAAATAAAATTTCTAGAAGATAGAGAAAATAATTATTTTTTTCTTCAAGAAAAGTAATCAATAGAATTTTTTACCAAAAAATATATTTTTTTGAATACAATAACGTTACAAAAATGGATGACTATTTATTTCGTATTTACCAATAAATATATATTGAGTATGAAATTTACATATATTTCATAATGTACTCCATCCTATTAATGCCCACCAATTTAATGGCAAGATTCAAAAATTCATTTTTAAATAATAATATTTCGTGGTTCATTTAGGATCTATGTTTCATGTCGTATACGCTAGTGAAAAAAGTTTTTTAATCTCAAAGAGTAAAATTATTCACCACATTTTTAAATTTCATCCCTAAAATTTTAAATTGGGCTTAGTAATCACGTTTTAAACATCTAAAAATACATTTATTGAAATCTAACCTCATAAAAAGGGTTAATGAAACATTCTCTTGAAAAAAGGGAAAATGAAATAAAATGGTCCTCATATAATGAGGTTTCTGAATAGTATAATATTATTAAGAATTGAGTGTATAGACATAGAGAAAAAATATAATGTCTAAATAATTATAAATAGCAATATAGATCATTGATCTAAAGAAAGTTAATGATCTAAATATAATTAATGACCAAAAACCCATAAACCAATGAGGTGTGAAAAACACCATTGATTCATGAAAATAAATGTAATAGCATTAATTTTTTGTTTCAATGTCCTTTAACAAGAGTCGAGGAATTAATTTACCCTAAAAATGAGTATCATAATGATATATACTAACTTAATATGTATAATTTCATCATTTAATAAATTTATAACATAATATTATCTTTTTATCCAAACGTTTAGTATTCAAGATATATTTTTCATTCCAGAAGAAATAAAATAAACATATAAAGGATCACATAATCGAGAAAATGATAAAAATATCCTCTTCTAATATTTATACATTGACCAAAAATAATATGGTTAGTACAAGATAGTTATCAAAATTAATAAATCATATTATGATAAAATGAGACATTAATCATTAAATCCTTAATAATAACACCAAAAGTTCAAATTAGAACATTTGATAAATAAATAACCTTAAAATTTCATAAAAATGTTATAAAATAAGATTAAAACCAAAATATTATAAATATTTTTTCCCATATTCCTCAAAGATAAATTAAAATTAATATCCAAATATCCATAATCACTCTTAATGTATTATAAAAAAATATATATTCCCCAATAATATAATATTTAGTATATTATAATCAATTCCATAAGTAACACGAGTCACTATAAATCCACATTAAAATCATATAAGATCCCAAAATATAATTTTACATTTATTTCTAAAATAAAATCCCATAATTGTTTTTTAACTTTAATCTTATAAGGTAAAAAATGGTGAATTATCTAATCACTAAATGAGTTTCTAATCCAATGGTTATCAACCTGACAAAACATATTTTTTGTAAAAAAATATTTATCTACCAAATCATTTAAATAAAAAAAATTATACTATCCAAGAAATTATATAGGCCAGTGGTAGGTGTTGAACCATTTTTTCCATAGGGTTATGGGTTCAAGACATGAATAATTTATATATTTTAAGGGTCATCCTTTTAAAAAACTATATTATTATAATTCTTATGATATCTAAAATTTTTAATTAAAATCCAGAAAAATAACCTTATCATTGAAGCTAATATTAAACCTGAAGGTTATCGGTACATTTAGTCTTATGAAAAGATCATTATTCCTCAAATAATAGTTCTTATTGATCCTAGGTTTTACATTTACAACAACCTAATAAAACATCTCCCAAAATATCATTAATATCATTAAAATCCAATCACATAAAACCATAAGAAGTCTTTATATGATTTTGAACATATGAGCATCCATAATCTCATAAAAATATGATGGTATACAATACCCTTAAGCTTCCCTCACATGGAAACATAATTGTCATGAATGTTATCTAACACCAATAGTAAGGAACCATCCTTAAATAATAAATAATCATGAGTTTTTAAGTTAATAATTAATTTTCATATATTTAAGGATGTTTATAGTTTATAGTTTCATATAATTATTCAATCACCCTTTTGTAAAAAAATATTAAATCAAAAAGTGAAAACTTCTACATAGTATTAATTTTTCCCACAAAATAAATATTTTATGAAATAAAAAGTTCTATTTTAATGAAATATCATCATAATTTTAATCTTAACCTCCCCATACCTACTCATACTTGAATCCTTGTGAATTTTTTTTAAAATGTTGGATGAGAAAAAAAACAATGTAATGGACATATGAAAATAAATAAAGGGACCGTTTGGGTCATGTATACTTACATAATTTTTGTCTTTTTAAAATTTACTATTTTGGTTCAAAACAAACATTTTATTACTCAAGAAATAAGCTTTTCTTGAAAAATATTTTCTTAAAACATTTCATAAGAAAAATTCAAAAAAATCATAAAGGTTTATTTTCTATAATGAAAAACATATGAATAATTTTTCAATATATATATATATGTTTCACTCTTACAAATTAGTACCTTTTATCCATTAAACATAAGCTCTTTAGTAATCACAAGAGAGAATAATAGAAATAACATGGTATCATAATACCATGGAGACATAGTAAATATAGTAGAAACAAAAAGAACGACATAAGAATAAGTCTATCCAAACTTCCAAGACAATATCACGTTGGGGAAAATGACCCATAGTGGATTATGAATACTCCCTAATATCATGCATATCATCTCATGAAAAAAACATTTATCCACAGAGCATTATCATGGGCACAAAAATCATAATGGTTTCAGGAATATGTGTTCCAAAAATTTATTTAAATCCTAATCCATAATCTAAATAATTTTCCATTGATATAAATGGGTTGAATAATTTCTCCCCATATTATAATCAAAAGAAAATTTTATAATGGAGGAATTTGATAAATTAACATAAGGCTTGTATTATCCCATCAATAGAAGGGAAAATAAGTTATTTACATAGGTGAGATACGTATATAAATAATTTATAAATATTATATATCATTAAATATATACATAAAATGATTAAGAGGGAGGATGGTCATAACCTAAAATAAGGTTGGTTTTGAGATATCGCTTACCCCCATAAGAAAAAAATGCCAAATATCAGAATTTCCATTCCAATTAAAACTGTTTTTGAAAACACATAGAAAAAAGTGAACAAGGGTTTTTCTTTGAATAAAAAAATTATTATAAAGAAATAATAATTTGAAATAATTTTTATTTCAGTGGGAATATTCATTGACATCGTATACGTTAAATTAAAATATTATTTCTATTTTTTTCTAATAAAATTAAAAAATTGTATTAAATATGTAAAAAGGATTCATTTTTAAACCCATCTAAATAATTTTAAAAGTGACATAAAATTTAATTTATAATTAATTTATCCCCATACTTAAATAAAATAATTTTATAAATATGGATATGGAATAAAAATATTTATAAAATAAGTATTTGAAAACATTAATATGAGGTTTTTAATGTAAAGTTTCTCATATGTAAAACATGGAAAATATTAATTTCTAAGAAAAATTTTAAAAAAGTAAAATTTATTAAAAATTTATTTTATCATCCATTTAGTAATAAATAATTTTTTTTCTTGAAATAATTTTAAGAACATGGAAATGGGAGAAATAGAGTTTGATGGAAAATATTAAAAGGGGATTTTGTAAAATAACTTCCCTTACGTCCAGTGTAAGTAGTCACATAAATTATTTATCTTCCAAGATAATAATCATATGTTAATTATTTAAATTCCTAAAAAAAATTTTTCAATTGTTTTTATCCCATTTATTTTATTTATCATCATGTTATGTTAAATTACATAATCGTTTATGTTCATGTATGACTCCCTGATGATATTCATCTCGCAAGATCAAAATGACTTTCATAAGTTGACTATCCTCATTTAGGTAATTATTTAATAATCTATAGAGTAATAATCAAGAAAAAATAATAATTTTTATAAATCAATTATACCTTTAATTCCAACCATGAAATATGGTTTTGAAAAATTAACTATGTTACAATCATTGATAAGGTTGGTCATACGTACGCATGAGTAATGTTTCCAGATTTCAGAAATCATGATAGAACAAAGGATTGTTTTATTTTATTTTTTCATAATGATAATTATATTAAAAATATAATATTATTTCTTCTAACACGCTTATATATAACATCAATTTTATGTGGTAATAAAAAATGCATCCTATAAATTTGTGGGGGTGGTAATCCATATATTTTCATGAATGATGTTATTATCATTCAACGAATGGAAAGGTAAGAAAATACATTATATATTTATTTTTAAAAATGATAAATATTCCATTTATATCATATATATATCTTAAATCCGACATTATAAATTTTCATGGGAGGTGGGTATGGAAAATAAATTACATCAATTTATTTGGTGGTAGTCTGCTGTGCACTTGAGTGATAGTTTTTTCCCATTTGATGGAATATGAGATATATTTACTTTACTAAAATAAAATAATTATATTATATTATATTCTATAACTTATTTTATTTTAACATCATGGTTTAATAATATTTTATGTTTTTAGAAGAGTAAATATAGTAAAAATTCCTATTTATGAACGATACCAATTCTTTAGACAACTTTCTTTAGGTTTTTATGATAAGTAATCCTAGGAGGGTTTTTTTAATCAAAACATTGATTCTAGGATTTCATAAGGGGAATTTAGATCGTATTTTGGTAGGTATTTTATGTAAAAAAGGATTTTTATGTGTGAATGAAAAGGGAGTATAGATTCCCTTTTATAAGTGTGGGAGGGGAGCTTTTAGAATGTCTTAAAATATTATATTAATATAAATTATTTCCCATAGAAAGAAGGTGCCAAAAGGATATAACATGAAACATGATTAATATGGGTTGATATACCCTCATATAAAAAAATTGGACATATTTATATTAGTTTTTCACTCTAATCACTTTTTATTAACCCACATTAAATATTTTTTACAATTACTGTGATAATAATGGTTTTATTTTTAAGGGTCAATATAGATACTATAAAAGGATAATTGGACAATAAATGGAACAAATATTCCATATAAAAAAATCACAATAAATTTGATGAATATTATATTTAAATGAATTATAAATCATTCAATAAAACATTATTTATTCTAGAAAATCGTTAATATCATTTCCCAAACAATTCATTTAATTTTACTTTTAAAACAACATTACTACCATTTAATTTCAATATAATCATATCACATATAATGAAAATAATTTATTTATCTAAAAATTTTATGGAACACAATAATTCATCCAATATATATTACTTTTAATATTTTTAAATTCAATTATTATATTTTTCTATTAATTGAATAAATATTGTGTTAGTGTTGCGTAAGATTTTGAGTTAATTATTTCATTAAAAAAAATAAAAATAAATTATAATGAAAACGATAAACAATTTATATTTCAAATAACTATTAATAAATTATCCTATGTTTTTTAACCCTATCAAAAAATATTATAGTTATTAAAATCAGTAAAGTGACAATTTTTCTTCATCTTTAACTTAAATATTTTAAATGTAAAAATGAAGGAAATATCACATTTCCAAATATTCAATACCTGAAGGTAAATGGATTAACACCAATAATAAAATAGGATAAAGTAATGTGATAGGTGCAGTTATTAGTCCTTATAATATTATTTTAAACCATTATTACCTGATTAACTCTTACCATGGTGATAAAGATCTACTGTAGTTAATATTTATAGTGATTAAAAATAAAATGGACCTATTTAAAAATTTTTTACCTCCTACTTCAAATATGAAATTTATTTTTCCTGATTAATTTCATATTATTTTCTGAATATAATATAAAATTAGACGTGAAAACATAATGAAAGGCTGTTGTAAATATAAATGACTTTTAAGTGTAATTTTATATATATATAAAATTAAAGTGTAAATTTAATTATAATGAATATAATTTTATTATATTTAATAAAAATGAAATAATTAAATTTTAAATCTAATCAACCATTTAATATTAATCTGTAAATTATTTAAATTAAAATATATTTTTAAATAAAAAATAATATTTTTTACTATTGATTGAAAAATCAACCATATCAGAAAAAATTACAATGAAAAACATAGTTTATTTTGGTGTGATTATCTCAAAAATAATATAATATTTATAAAATATAATTTCTGAATGTTCTATAAATTAATTTCAATACTTTCTCATGTAAAGCTATAAAATCCATTTTTTATTAAAAAATATTTTTGAAGAATAAAAAGTATTTACTAAAAATTGATGGGATCTTTACTATGAATGTAACATTAAATTTACATTAAGTATTAAATATATATATATTTCATAAATTAGTTAATCTTATTAATTTTCACCAATTTAACTGCTAGTTTATAATGTTTATATATAATTTATTAAATTTCATGGTTTATTTCAGCCCATTGTTACGTTTCATATATGCTATTAAAAATATTTTTATTTAAAAATATTCATGGAATTTAAGTTATTCACATTAAATTTTATTATTCATTTAATAGATGGTGCACAGACGGACCATGTTAACAATGGATGTTATGATCAATGCGGTGATTTCCCAATGAGAATCCTCATGAGAGGGGGTATAGAGTGAAAAATCTTTTTGCAAAACTTACACAACTCTCCCAAGATAAGAACAATAATTCTAACCATGTTGGGCTTCCTTACTCACCAAGGTTAGATAATACTGATATAAATTCCATCATGTGTCATTGTAAACCCTACATTAGTGGTTCTTCTATTCCACTTATTTTCATGTAATGGATCATCATATTAGAGAATATATTTTTCATTCTTCAATACTCAACCCAAAATATAAGAATTTTAGTCATTTTCATCATGAATAAGAATCTGATAAATGGTAAAACCTCATTATTAATATGATGATAATAGATTATGTGAACTTTATAAAATAAAACGATTTCATGAAAATATTATTTACTAGATATTTTCCTTGAACTCTTTAAATCAAAATATAGAGATTACAATTGTATTTTAAATAAATCTATAATAAATTCATTGGTACATATGATGAAATCATTATGAGACTCACAAGTAGTGTATTTAGAATCATTATTAACTCTAAATGTATGATCGATTATTTCATTAATTTTTTGAAACTATGTCTTCTGAAATCGCTATCTATAAAATACTTTGTTAGTTATGAATAAATTGTTTGATGTGATATTTTGGTGAACATGAAAAAATGATAATTATTATTCTAGTGAAAATAATAGGAAAATATAGTATCATGAAAACTCTAATGATAATTCACTTGTAATGAATAAATTTCAACTATCTATGTCCAGAATATAGGGAAAGACATGCAGTAAAATGTTTAATAGTAAAATTAATTTATTTTAATTGTGGATAGGTTGGATATTGAGATCATAAGGTCTAAGGAATGATAAATAATATTGTAAATATAGTTTGAGAAATTAACATCTAGGCTAATTATCCACCCACACTTAAATGCATCAAATTTATTGAATCTGGCCATTATGGAAGTGAATTCCAAATCCTAATGTATAATGAGGATAATAAGTATCGTAAAACTCTTAAACTATGGAAAGAATGAAGGTATTACACAATAAAAATAAATTAATTAGATCAGGATAGTTAAGTGATTAATGGTGCATGGATTATCTATTTCAGATCTCTAAAATATTATCTGATCTGGTTCTTTGAATTCATTCATATCATGCCTTTTTATTATAATAAGGATTAAAAAAATCAATCCCTGGATAATAAACAATCAATGAAAAACCTGTATGAATGATGATTATATAAAATATAAAAAAAATATTCTACAATATAGGATTAAGTGAAGATACTTATTAATGATCTATGTTTTCTCCCCTCTGTTGAATTTGATGTGATTCTACACATGAAATGGACTTCTCTATGAAGTTATCATATCAATTTTAAGATAAATAGAACATTATTCTATATAAAAATATTATAATTATGAAGTATCAATATAAGTATGATCATGAACACCATTCTTAAGAAAACTCTATAATTTAAGTCTTGGTGTCCTGAAAAATTTGATACTTTAGACAAAAGATTAGGGAAAAACTCAACATTGAATTAATTATAATTGTAAATGAGTATACTGATATATTTATTAATGATGTATTTTTTATTCCACTTTAATATTGGGTTGGTATTTTTTATTTAACACATACATGGTCCATTTATACATTAAATCATCCTTTCAGAATAGATCATGTTGAATTAGATTAATTAATGAAGAATAATCTAGAGAATATATACATATTCCTTATAAAACCTAGTGATTCATCATTGGGTGCACTAGTCCTATTTTTCACTAATCTGGATGAATATATACATCATTTCATATGTTATCATGACCTTATCATGATCATGACCAATAACAAGTATCATCTACCTTGTATTGATGAATTGTTTGACTAAATTTGGAGAGATTTAAAAATATCAATGCTGAATGTTTCATAAACACTCCTTAAAATTAAGGTAAAGAGAAAAGATATACCAATGTTAAATTTATATACATGTTATAAACATTATGAATTCACAGTAATTATATTTTGAATTATAAATTATAATACTATATTTATAGATTTGATGGATATAATCTTTAAATATTACCTTGATAGACTCATGGTTGACTTTATTAATTATATTATCATATATCCTATTTTAATGGTAGAACACGATTAATATTTGAGTATTTTCTAAAATACTCTCTAAAATAAGAAATTATATTCCATGTTCAATAAATCTTAGTTCTGAATGCCAAAAGAATCTATCATGGGACATGAAATCACTAGAAAGTGTATATTTGTAGATTCTTTAAAGTATAAGGTGATTGAAGGGTGGTTGAGAGCAACCACTATGAGGGAAATCTATGGTTTTAATAGATTATCTAGATACAACTTGTTTTATTTTTGAAATATCTTATGATTTCACAATCATATAACCGTGTTAAAATTGAAATGTGTAAAGTTCCTCTAGAAAAACTAATGTGGGTAATGTTTCATGGAGAATCATAATATATTTATCATTAAGCCTATCTAGACATTACTGTGTAGTGGGAAATGGTTCTTAATATAAATTGGTCCTTCATTAATGGAATTAGGATTCATAAATATAAAAAATGACAAGGTAATAGCTTAATCATTAAGTAAATTAATTTTTACTAGGAAATATTACCCAATGAATTATTTAGACTTAAAATCAATAGGCTTTGCATTGAAAATTTAATGGTTTTATCTCTATTGTGAAAAATAATGATATCTTTTCATACCAAAAGAGATTAAATAATATATATACATATAAAAAATTAGTTGAACCTAAGCCAAAGGAGATGGTTGGAGGGGATCAACGATTATAATTTCTTAATACATTACCACCGAGGAAAGGATAACAAGGTTCTCGATACTCTAAGAAAAAAGGATTATAATTCTCTATCCAATAAGATGATTGAATATGAACCAATAAACTAGTAATTGCAATGTATGAACATTGAAATTTTAAGTCGGGGGGAGGGACTTCTATATTTTCCCAAATGACAACTTATCCATCCATCCACACAAAGACCATGGAGGTATAGAAGGAGGACATCAAGAAAGAAAAAAATGTGAAGTATTTCCCAATAATGAAAATCAACAATGAAGGAATTATAATATTTAGGAAATGAATATGTGTTCAACAAATAATAGAAATATTGAATTTGTTATTGGAGATGATCATAGATCATCATTAACTATGCATTTAGAAGGAAAAAAAATTAATAGGGATCTCAAGGATCATTTTTTGTGGGAATACATGAAGAGGGAGATTATAGAGTATATATCTCAATTATTAGTATACCAGCAAGTTATCGCTAAATGATCTGTTTCTAAGGGAGTGATGAAACTATTAAACACACTAATGAGGAAATTGGAGAACACCATCATTGATTTCATCTTAGTAATTCCCAAAAAATATAATGGTTATAAGTCTATTTAGCTTTTATTTAATGACATTGTAAAGTTGACACATTTTGGTTCTATAAGTGAATATTTATCACTGGGAAAACATTCCAATGTATACATAAGGTGTATATTAAACCATCATAGTGTACCACTTTCTATTTTATTAGATAGGTATCCTAATTATACCTATAGGTTTTGGAAAATTATTCATACGCCATTTGATATAGAGTTGTTTGTCAGTACTTCTTATCATCCACATACTAATGGATAACTATAAAGGACCACTCGACACTATTGGATATTTTTAAATCCTATTTTATATATTTCAAGGGATATTGGGACCATCACCTTCCTTAAATAGTGTTCTTATATATCAAAATTTTTAATTCTTGCATTCAAACATCCTAGTAAGATTCTTTGTATGGTAAAATGTGTAGAAATCCTAATTTTTTAGAACAATTATATGATCGTATGTTTTTTGATGCTACCATTCTCAAGAGGTGAAAAAAATAAATCCAATCCATACAATAAAACATTAATTTTTTGAAAAATTAAACAAAAATCATTGATAATAACTTTTTATTATATTTGGAGTTTGAAAAGAGAGATAATGAATTCTTCTTAATATCACCATGGAAGAAAATTATAAGATATGTAAGGAAGAGTAATATAATCCCAATATACAATGTTTATTTTAAAGTAATCGATCACGTGGGGATTGTGGATTTTCAAATTTCACATCCTATGATCCTTTACAAAGTACAAGATGTGTTCCACATATCACTTTTGTGGAAGTAAATACTCAATCCATCACATGTAATGAACTCAAAGGTCATATAGGTATAACATTATATCTATAATAAATAAAAAAATAGGGATATCCTGGAATAACGAAATAAGGTTCTCTGAAACAAGACCACCCAACAAGTAATTTGTATATAATGAAACCATAAGTCTGAGGAAGCTATGTGGGAACCCAAAAAAATTTTAATAAAAATTTACCCACAATAAATTTCATGGGAGAAATAAAATTACATTGATAAAATTACATTATGTGGAGATTGTGACACCAAATATTTTATGATTCTTTAATATTATGATATCTAGTTTTGTATGCATCAATGAATGAAAACTTAATCACAATATAATAAATATTTGAATATCATAACATATTCATTGAGTCATTCTGAATAAATAGAATTAATTTTATTATGAAATCATTATAGAATATTGGATAAATTATATTAATTTAATAAAATAATTTAATATTAAAATCATCTATCATATAATTGATGTGAGGTAAATTCATTAGGGTTTTCCCTAGACCAAACCCAATTTAAACTCCAACAATTTTCACTTAATAAAAATAATATTTTGGAGAAGTTCAAAATCATTGAAATCATTATGATATCCATGATAGCTATATAACCTCCTCTTACAAATTTCATTTCTTATATTATCATTGTATATATACTAGAGATCTAGAGGGGTTTTTTAAGTAGAAGTTATAATGATGAAAACATGTATTTATCAATAAAATAAAATTTATGCATATTATGTGTTTTTAAAAAAAAATTAATTTCTAAATCTAGATAAAAAATTTTTCATTCTTAATAAAATTTCGCTGATAGAATTAAATTATTTTAATTATTAAATATATATTTTAAAGAAATTTCATAATCATGTACTGTGTAGTTTTATTTTAGGAGAATAAAATATATTTTGGTTAAATTATGATTTTTTAAAAAATATAATTAGTTTATTTGTAATATATTAACACATATTTAATTATTAATTTATAATAAAAAAATTAAAATTCTTAATGCATAAAATGCATTTTTCTACTAAAAAATGTTTTTAATATATTATTTTTTAAATTAAAAGTATATTTTCACAAATTTAGAGACTGAATTAGATTAAATTAAGCCCAAATTCGAAATAATAATGTTAATATTTTTAAAGTATCATCGTCTTATATTTTTTGTAAAAATAATTACCATGGTACAAGATTATTCAAGATTAATAAGGGTAAATTGGGGCAACATAAAGTGGCTACAATTTTTCAAAATTGACAAGAAACTTAAGAATTATTGAAGACCTCTGTTAAGTTTTAAATTCAATCCCACATTTCCCATTCATATTCACCAACTTAAATCATCTAACCACCAAATGATTCCATCAATTCACCTCACTTAACATTAGTTACCTAGTAAATTTCTATCATTTTTACATAAAATGGGTCTCATATTCACCTTTTTCAAATACACTCCTCCTGCAAATATTCCTTGAACCTTTGAAAACATTTACTAGTAAATAACACTCATAAAAATTTTGAAACCCTTTTTTACAAGAAAGTTCCCAAAGTCTATCTTTTTAAGGAGTTCATTTAAGAGAAAATTCAAGTCCTTGACATTAATATTATCAACCCCATAACCATTTATTCTCTATCTTTCCTATCCACCCCCATCCAAATATATTATATAAATAATAATTTAATTACATAAGCATTGTTTTTATATTTAAATGGTATTAAATTAATCTAAAACTCATTATCTATCCCCCTCCATTCCATTGGGGAATGAAAAAATTTCACTCGAGTTATATATGGACTACCGCCTCCATGAATGACCACTTTAATTTTTATCAACATCATAAATGGATGGTTCTAGGAGCTTAAATATCATATAAATGATATTTAAGACAATATTTACATTTTTTTAGATAAATAAGAAAATTTAAACTCAATATTAACAAACTGATATTTTCTTGTAATAAAATTATTGAAATAAGCTTCCCATTTATTTTATCTTCAAAAATCAAAACTAAATTATCAAGGAATGAAATTAGACGTTTTTAATTTATTATGAAACATAAATTCTATTAAATTAATTAATTTATGAGTGGTTAAATTTGAGTTTATTTTCTAAGGGTTGACATCGACATTACAAAATATGTGTGAATCAATCGGAATCACTAACATGTAGTGAAGAAAATAAATAATAACTATATAATTAATTTATGGACAATGAATATAATTAAAGAGTGAAAAATATAAAATATCTTAATAATGTTCTAAAATAATGAGTTATTATTTTTTATTTTTATCATATATTAGTTTATAACACATCTAACCAAGCACAAATCAAGGATATGTGGTTAGTTGACTCAACCATCTTTTCATCGAGTCATTATTTTCCCCCTTGACTATGTTCTTCTAGGATTCTTTTATTATTACATTGTATTTCATAAACTGATTTTTAATATTTATACATTTTTTATTTATGTCTTCTCATTAAAATTGTTTTATTTTATTTATTTTATTCTTTAATAAAATAAATTCATAATAATTTTCATACTCTCTAATAAACTATTCTTTTTAAATTTATATAGTATTTATTTGTAAAAAATCCATTAATTATTTTTAATCCCAAATATGTTTTATCTCCTTTGTAATTTAAATTTACCTATATATATTTCCAAAGTAAATCATTAGTACTATTTTAAGTGATGTGAGATTCAATCATTATATTTTAAAATATTGAAAACATATATCTTTTCATGGTCATATCATTTTTATTCCACTCCATTTTATTTACATAACCATTACATTGTTTCATGTGTATAATATTGAAATTTATCACAAAATTTTATTTCAAAATAAACCATGTTACATTATTGAGAATTAATTTTGGAATTGGCTCGTAACTTCCTCCCTTTATGAAAATGTAATGTAATGTTTTCTAAAAAATATTTTTAGTGGTTTCACTTTTATTTTCCTTTTTATCATCAAAATATTTTTTTCTTTTGGAATTATATTTCATGAAAGACTATGTAAATTCTCCTATTAAATACTCATTTTGGTGATTGAATTTTTCTATCATTTTTTTTTGAATTCTTGATTCCCTTTTTATTTGATACCATCTGAAATGTCACATGAGACCCATTTTTTCCATTTTTTCTTCATGATATGATATATTATCGATTTTACGTGGCACAAATATTGTGAAACCAACTTATAAATAGTTCATTAAATATTTTTATATAATTTTAAGGAATTTTAATATTTTCATATTTGGGTTTAAAAATTTGAAATTAGAAAATGTTAAGTTTTCACTTTCTTATTATAAATGGTTAAAGAGAAAATTTATGATTCTGCTTACTTACTGTGGTTTTTTACTTTATTTTATTTATTTCATGGGTTCTCCACATTAGTATATATAAGTTTGGTCAATACCATGTAAAACATAGATGAAATCAATAATTCCCTTGTTATGTTGTTGTAATGGTTCTTAACTTGTGTACAAATAGTAGAAACCATGTGTGTTTACATGTGTAGTTATATCATTATTGATAGTGGATTTTTTCACTATTATAGCATGGTTGGGTAAAAACTGATAGTAAACTGTAAGATATTTTCTCTTCATTATAGTGGATCCCACATGTTTGTCACATGCTTTGGAATAAAATGTGAAAAACCCACATGGGATTCCTAGATTAACTAAATATGAAATTATTTTGTTTCCCCAAGATTTTATAACTTAATTTTTATCTATATCTCTCCATATATTCAATCATTTCACAATGGTTTTGTAGGGGGATATCTACTTATCCCTTTACATTTTATTATAAGATTTTATATATTTATTTCAAGTATATTTAGAGGTATTTATCTTTGTATTCTATTACCATATCCTTTGTCATTCCCCCATTTTTATCTTACCTCTTTGAACCCTAATCCTTTTTATGTTGATTTTAAAATATCAGTGGATTCTAATCTTGTGGGCTTTTTTTTTGGTGTTGTAGGTGTTGTTCCATTTCTTAGTTGGGTGTTCACCATCTATGTTGATGAATTTAAATACGTTTATACTAGAATAAATTATGCGACTTTATGTTTTTTCCATTATATTACATTATATTAATTGGTAGATGTTATTAATTGTTTTTCCTTCCAAAATATTAAAATATATATTACTCTAGTTGGGTTTGAAAGGGATTACACATGGTTTTTATATTTGGAATGGACTTGTATTAAGTGATGTATTTGATAAATTTCTCATGTCTCTCATTCAATGGTGTTCAAAGGTATTGAATGAGAATTTTATTGTGGATATTTTCAAGAGAGTGTGTTTTATGTTTTAAAAATAGTTTGGTTTATTTCAAAAAAGGGTTTTTCTACAAATATAAATGCATAAAACAATTTTTTTATTATGATTTAATGTTCCAAAAAAGGGGTAATTGGAGATTTAAATAGGTTATTGGAACTAGTTTATTTTAAATAAATACTTAATGGTTTAATTTCAGATGGTGTAAAATGGATTATCATTAAATGATTTTTTCAAAGGATTTATTAGAACATTGTTAACTGGTATTTTTTGGAAATATTATTGCCTAAATATTCAACCCATTTGTTATGTTATCTTTATTATGGATTTTTACCCCATGGAGGATATTAATTATTGATTCTTATTCATGTTTGTGAAAGGGTTTGTTTCATGATAGGGTGTTGGAAGAGATGTGAGGATTATTTCATTTGTTCTAAATGTTTATTTGTGTGATTATCACATTCATTATTGTATATGACCAACATTTATTGAAATAATGGGAACCATATTAATATATGTGAAAGGTAATAATGAGTGTTATGATAGCTTTTTTTAAATTAAGGCTAGTTACCTAGGAAATTTACACCCTCACGGGGTTTTTTATTCTCAATAACCCTAACATATACTGAGTGGTATGATCTTGTTTTACATATGGTCACCCTAGAGGGGTATGACCTATGGTGACAAGGTCAAATATTTTTAATGTAAGACCCTCACGATTTTCCAGTAATTATTATATCCATTTGTGGATGATTTATGGGATAT
Source organism: Viscum album (assembly GCA_963277665.1). NCBI lineage: Eukaryota > Viridiplantae > Streptophyta > Magnoliopsida > Santalales > Viscaceae > Viscum > Viscum album. Next base: position 1,278,567,268 of record OY728151.1, read on the forward strand.
CGATACATATAATATATTTGTATCCATAAGAATTTGATTTCATTGAACCTTGGTTTGTTTGTTGGTTGTTTCTTTTTGTTTCATTGTTATCATGGTGTTGTTTTGTTGTGATTTTTTAATATGATTTTGGTTTACATTAAAAATAATTTATAATTTTTTTTGATAGTGTTGATTTAAATAGAGAATGTGGTGTGGTTTTCAAAAGGAATTTGAACATTGTTTTTTGAAAAAGTTGAATAATTGTTTTTTATCATTTTTAAATCCCTCTTTTCATGATTATAAATTTATTTTGAATGAGATTTGTTTTTTATTGATTAGTTTAAATGTGATGGTTTAGGATGTATTTCCCTAGTTTATTATTAAAATTGTTTTACATTATTTTGGTAAGAATGATATAAAGCCCAGTATTATTTCTTTATATTTAATCATGAGAATAACCTATTTTATAAATGATGATGGGACTAGAATTTATGGAATGTAGTATTAAATTAACAACATAGAATATTTATTGAAATAATTCTAGGAATGTTTATATCACACACAATATAAAAACTATTTTGTGTTTTTGTTTGTGTGTGTAGTGTTGTTAGGTTTTCTATCTAATTTTCATTATATAATGCTATTCATTGGTATTCCATTGGATTCATTGTTATATGTGTTTTAGTGTGTTGAGTGAAAATGGTTAACGTATATCACCTATTAGTGTTTTTTAGGTTCCTTGTTTTTTAAGGATATTTTATTATCCAATTGACCTAGTGTATTTTATTCTCCTTTAAATGTATTTATTTTGGTTATCTAGTTTTATTGTTTATGATAGGTGTTTGTTAAATTATATGATGTATTTCAAGTTATTTTATTTATTTCAATTTATTATCTTTTCATGATATCATCCATATGTATATTTCGTGTTGGATTAACAATAGTTTCATTGATTTTTATTTTATTATCTCAATATTGCAACCATTATTAGGGTTAATTCCATGATGCTTTGTCACTATTTTCCAACCCACAGGGATCATGAATTCCCTTCTTCAAAAGAGATGGACCAGGTATAGTGACATATCAGGTTAGCCAAATATGGTTCCTTAATAGTGTATCTGATCCCTATATTCTCAATAAGGTCCTAGGTTTGTTAAAAATACCATTATTATTTGGTATTCTCATGGTATAATATTGTTAGGATTTTCATTAGGACTCAATAGGTTGGTTATGAGTGGGTTCTTGATCACCACCCTTTTTGACGACACTTGAGTTTCCATGTGTAGAGACCCGAAGATTGACGTACATGGACATTAAATTACTTTTGCGGAATACTTAATACATAACAAACACAGACACTCAAGGACCGTAATAGTTTAGTGTCTTTGGAAACTCGGAATTTAATATTCTAATTGTGGTGAAAGTTCTTCAACTTCTCCAGTAAAGATCTTCCCCTTTTGTTTTCTTACCTAAAAACTTTCATTATATCCCGGGGAAAAGAAAACATATAAAGGGTGAGATCAAATTCTCAGTAAGGGTAAGCATGGAGAAAATAAAACAAACCATAAACATTTGAACTTAAAAACATGAACATAATGTTTAAACATTAAAACCTTGAGAAATGACATAAAACATCGAAGTACGTAAGGCATAGATCATAATGGGACATAAATCATGATAAAATAGAATGGGAATAAAACATGTAATTGTGTAAACCATTAAGCACATGTTATGATTTCCATATTAGCCAAGGAATTGCTGCCAAGACCATCTTAGTGGACAAAGTCCCTTTCTGAATCGAGTTCATGCCTCATTCCAGTCCTGTAACACTGAACCAGATTAACTTACCATTCCAGCCATGTATATCTCATGAGAAATAAATCTTTAACCAATTCATTGGAGAGAGATATAGGTCCCACCCATCTCATAATGAAATCATTCTTACTTATGCCACAAAATAAACTTAAAACATTCATCATAACCCAAAGAATAAAATGGGTTTCATAAACATCATCCCATCATCTCATAATCCATATAAAAAAATGGACATTTCATCATAAGAAAAGTGAAACCATGTAAATCATAGAGACATTAAACTTGAAACATACACATATTAAATAATGTCATCTTAGATGAAAAAATCGTTTTGATAAAACACTTGAAATGAATTCTTGAGGAAAATATCCTTTCTTCTTCAAAATCATTTTCTTTTCACAAAATGTCATGAAATTTTTAAAGAAAAATATTTTGTTTAAAATAGTCATGAAATATTTTGGAGGAATCTTCATGAAAATAAGGCTTTATTAAACCATAAAAATCCTTTCATGCCGTATAAGTTAAAAAAACATTCTCCTCGTACTTTTGTCAGAAAAGCCAAAAAGTACCTCATAACATAAAAAAGAATGATTTCTTACATACCATGTAGTAAAAGTCAAAATGGGTAAAAAGGAAATTAAACATATATAAAAACACTTTTATAAAACATGGACATGGATTATTACAATAACCCCAGTAAATTGTTATGTATAAGAAATCTCGGATAAAAATGAGATTTGAAAAAGTATCCCTTACCTTAGATCCGATATGCTTCATACATATCCGAACGTCCTGCATAATTATTTAAATAATGTCATTGAATTATTACATAATCATATTCATTTTTATTATATCATATATGGTTCACTTATGACTTTATATTACCCGTTATTTTGTAAATCCATGTTAAAGCAGCGTTTTGGGTAAAATCGTTTCATGTACGTGTTTCGACTTGTTGTTCTTGATATTATTACTTATATATTTATTTCGTTAATTTCAGAATGTAAAAAATTATTTATATATAATATATATTCATCACATACATATATATATGATAGATCGATAAATGGAATAAAATACACCGTTCATGGAGACAGTATGCCGTACGTACGAATGAACGCTGTTTTTGTTTCCTTATTGACTTGAATGGAATTAAGTAGATTACATACATAAATATATACATAAATCCAGTATCATTATTATGTCATATATTTCATGATTACTTATTATGTATACTTTATAATCATTCATGAATGGTTAGCATGGAGATGAATCTCATCGCGTCGGGGAGACGATAGTCCGTACGTACGCACGGGCAATGATACCATTCCCATGATAGTGGAATTGTATTGAAGTGTGTGTATAATATTTTATAATCAATATCACATTAAAATAATCATATATAGTTATTTATTTACACTATTATACCCATCCAAGAAAGGTGGTGGTCGAAAACAAATTACACCACGGCGTGGAGACGGTATTCCGTACGTACGCACGCGCAGTGATTTCATGTTCTGTAAGATGGATAGAAGGTGAAATAGGATTGTTTAATTTTTATAATAAAATATCAGTATATAAGTAATACTTATGTTATTACTTTATAATGAGAAAAATAGAGAAGAAGAAGTTGAAAAAGAAAGAAACTTGAGAGAATCAGAAGAAGAGATTACCTCTTCTTCGATGCACCTCATTTAAGCCTTCTCTTAAGGAAGTAGAGTTGGTCTTTTGAGAAGATGAGAACCTCCAGAATGTTTCTAGGGAAGTGTAGAAGAGAAATGGGTAGGGGTTGGACGAGCTTCAAGGCTCAAAAGGGTGTGAAGAGAAGAGGGAAGGGGTGCCCTTTTTATAAGGGAGGAGAGGGGCACCTTTGGAAAAACTTAAAATGTTATTTTATAATAAAGTAATATTCAGTTTTTAATAGTTCCAAATTGATTTATTTCTAAGATAAGGTGGTGATGGGTCTAAATCCTCTCAAACAATATATTTTAGACTGGTTTGGGTCATTATATTAACCTTATCATTTAGTTTTAACTCTTAGTTAATTAGATTGACATTTACCATGTCACTTTGTATTTTTATATTATATAGTTAATAAATATACCATATATATCAAAGAGACCCCCAAGTGTTCCATTAATGACACAAATATCATGATATATGTATCTTGGCCGAACCTTAGATTTTTAGGAATATAATAACAATTAATAATATAATATTTGTTTTAAAAAAAAATTTATGTCAATTTAGACACTATTTGGTAATTGATTTTTGTGAATATCATAACAGCATGATTAGTTCTAAAAGATTTAATTAAATCAATAATAACATATCATATTAACCTATAAAATTATTGGAATTCATAAAAAGTCTCAAATTACATTTATTTGGGTATTTATAACATCAATTATTTTAATATTTCATTAATAAGATAATTACTGCATCATCATTGTGTCATAAATAAATTAAATTATTTAATGTCTAAAAATTATAAATAAAATACTATTCTGTAGGAAATATTTTTATATTTCTAATGAATATTTATAGTCGAATTTATATTATGTATAACCCTATATTAAAAATTATTTTGTTATTAAACATTGATTTTAACTATTTTAACCCTTCTTTAAATAAATTAAAATAAATGTCCTAATCTAATCCAAGTGGACCTAAATGGTCATATTTTAATACTAAGGTTGTTTTTGGTCGAATTAAACTTATCCAATAGAATTAGGACATGTGTTAGGGTAATAATAATATCATTTTACCCTTAATTACCCTATTTACTTTTAACCGTGGTAAATAAAAGTAAAAAGTTACTATTCACCAAAAATTATTTTCATCTCCTTGAAAAACATTTTAGTCCTTGATATTAACTGTGTCTTTTGGATTTTTGATATTCCACTCACAAAAGTGGTAAAATTATGATTTACGTGAATTTCCAAATTCTCCAAGGAGGTGGGTAAAAGACGGTGAAAAGTTCAATAAAATTTTTATATATCTAAAATTATTATAAAATGACTCAAATGAATTACATTGAACATATATAGGTATTATGTATCAATTTTGTCCAAAAATAAATTTAAATAAAATAAAAAATTATTTAAATAAAAATTCGGTTTTTAAATAGTAACCCAATGTTTTCACTATTCATCAAAAATTGAATGTTTTCAGAAAGATACCAAAATTTCACCCTAGTCTAATTTCGATATTCCGAATCCAAAAATGAAGTCCATTTTGAAAAATAAAATTTCAAAAAGTGGGTATTACTATTCATAATGGCTAGTTTATATAACATATCGTTGTTTAGTGAAACTCGGTATTGCATACAACATACGCTATCGTGGAAGGTCGCGATTGCGTGTAATGAAAGACAAGCCAGGGATGCATGTAGTGCAAGCTCCTTTTGGTGTAGCATACAACAAAAGACATCAATGAAATTAAAAAGAATATTTTTCATAAAATCTCGGGGTGTTACACCATGGGTAGTGGAATTTAGATTGTGTTTGATTATTCATAATTGATTGAGATTTGAGATTTTTATTTGGATTTTACATGTCATTATATGAGTTTCCCTAGTTTTTCATAGGATTTTTGGGTTAAAATTAAAAAAATTATAAATAGAATAAGGTTGGATTCCACATCCTAATAAATAGGACATTGACCACACACTAAATCCTGTAGATATTTTTGGAATCCTAGCACGACTGAACCATGGTCAATCAAACAATGTGTCTGAGCTATTCATTTCCATATATCTCATTGGATTTATATCTAGAATATATTTGGGTGAAACCCAATTATGAGGTGAATGTGAGATATTTTTCTGATATGTTGATGATTTTGATTGGATTTATTTGTATTTTTTATAAGTATTTGTTATGAAGATGTTGTGTTTTTATATAAAGAGAGGGGTGACTTCATGTAATATCATTTTGTTATGATGTGAATCATTTAGGATTGATTATAAATGGAATGGGTTCTAATTATTTTTTTAAAGGTGGCGGAATTCATAATGAAATTTAAAATATTGGATCCAAAATCACTATGCGGACATGTTTGGAGAAACTTTTTACCCTATCAGATATTATTTTCAAGAGTGGTTAGTTTTAAAAGAAAAATCATGAGAATCATGAAATTTGACAAGGAGTTAACCATTTTGAAATATTAAATGTATTGTTAAAGGTATATTTTTAAATAAAATAGAGCTCCTATATTCTTTATTAGATTTCATGTTTTGAAAATAATTAATGTTTTTAAAGGTTGGGTAAATGTTTTGAAATTATGATGGGGAAATATATTTTTCAAAAAAAAGTATAATTTTTTGAAATAGTTGGGTGTTTTCAAAATAAAATGGGTTTATTAAATAATTTTTTTATTCCTTTTTTAATTTGATGTCATTTAAATAAAGGTATATTTGACAATTTTCCTTATTTAATGACTACTTTTTGATTTATTCCTTATGTGTGGGTTGGGGATTATTGTTTTTGTTTGAGATATATTAATGGGTTAGATTCATGTGTTGTGTTGTTTATAGTTTGCCACCCAAAAATGTATTGATTAAAATTAGAATATAAGTCTCTTGGGATGCCTATTTTGGGGGTGAATCCTCTAGTTAATTTATTATATACCTCTTCAAACATTTATTTTCCCAAACGCCAAATTGAGTAGAAGTTGTTTCTTTTATTTTTAATAGTATGGTGGTGTCACATCTCATAATTTACAAAGATTTAATTTTTCTAGTAGTTTATTTGGTATATGTGTAGGTTAGTTTGAGTAGACTAGATCCATAAGTTTATATTATATAGTTAAATTTACGAGGAATAATTTTATTAGATTTTAGTTACTAATTAATTTTTGGATTCATTCTTGAGGATCTTATAATAGTAAAGTGTTTGAGGTGAAATTTATTTGGTGTATTTTTTGGGTTCCTTATAGATTAATTTCATGTGATATGTGGTATCCTTTGGATGTTTATTCATCATTTGTTTCTTTTGTGGCTGATTTGTGATGTTATCATTTTGGTTTAACCGATGCATGAGGTTATTGAATATATTGAGTGTTAGGATGCCTTGGGTACATACATAGGGTAATGGGGTGGAGTGTATTGTTTATAGTTAGTTTTTGGTGTTTCTATATTGATTTTTTATTTTTAAAATCATGGTAGGATGGCGTTCTCTGTGTTTATCCATGAATTATCCTCAATGATGTGTTATGAACTTAGGGTAGAATATGCTATTACATATTGAGGCATGTTAATGTTTGGTTACATTTATTTTTCCCTAGGATGTTTTGTGTTAGTGATATAGTTTTTGGGCATTTTCATTTGTCCCTTTGTGTATTTTGATTTATTTGTAGAATTTATATGATTTTTGATAGTTTGTGTGACTTTAAAATTTCCTATGACAATTAGTAGAGACAAGGAGGTTTTTTATATTTGTTTTATTATGTATGTTTATTAGTTATTACACCATATTAGATGAATTATAAATGGTGATAATACCTATGATATGTCTCCATTTTCATAGATATTAGAGGTTGATGGTTATGATATGGCTTTTGTTTAAGGTTTCTTAATAATGCATGACAATTAATTTTATGGTTTTTGAGGAGTTATGGGACGATTTTTATTTACTATTCATCGCATCCATCTATATTTTTTTCTTAAACCCCTACCATTTATTATTGGGTTTGAATATTATAGTATTTTAATTAATTTTACTGTTTTAAATGACATTATGGAGGCGTAATGTGGTATGGTGTAGAGAATTGTGACCCCCTACAAGTAACTGTTTCCTTAATTTTTATTTTATTTTAAAATAACGAGAGTTTGATTTCAAATATTTGAAATTTGTAAATATTATATTTTTTTCAATGTTAGTTCTCAAGGTTTAGAGAACCTATGTGATTACCCTTACACATGAGAGTTTTTTGTTTGTTTTATTCAGTACACAAGTTCTCTATATTGGTGGACACAATTTGGGTCTAAACCATGTGAATCTTAGTAGAATCCATATATACCATCTTTTATCTTGGTTTTTTAGGGAATGAGTTCATCATGCTTATGAGAAACTATAAGGGTGATCATGTGTTATTTTCTAGGTTAGTACTGTGTATTTTTTCCTAGTTGGTCCATGGGTTGTTAAATCATGCATCTAAACCATGAAATTGTGAAACTTCCTTCCAATGTATCCTACATAATTGGCTCATTGTTCAGAATACCATACTAGATCCAATGATTTATATAAAATAATATTCATCTTTTTCCTTTTTTATCTTATCTTGATTTTGGACCCTATAAATATTTATTTTTCATCACCTAGTCATCGAGAGGTCCTATTATCCCTCAAAAATTTATTACAATGTGTTTTCAATAAACCTCCAGATGATACTGAAGTATTTATCTTCCTCCAATATTACCCTCTACATCCCCTCTCCATGCACTCATTGTTTTCTTTCTCCTATGAAACCTAATCATTGAATGAGTCTATTTTATGGTTTTGGTGGATTCAAATATTGAGGGGTTATTTTTATAAGTGGTGTTTCCTTTCTCAGTAGTGGATTTTCCATTAAAGGCGGTTCCTTGAGAAATTGTTTCACTTGAATTAGGTCAGTATTACTATGCCATTCATTTATATTACATGTTATAAAATGATTCATTGTTTTAAAGTATATTTAATTGAAAATTAAGCCTATAATAGTGTTTTTAGTATGGTTTGAAATAGTTTCTTAATTGTTTCAACAATTTTTATAGAATTTTCACATGCCATGTATTTGATAAAATTATCTTGTGTCTCTTTCCAAGGTGTTAATAGATTTTAAAAGGGTGTTTTCCACCTTTTATTTTGATAGACTGTGTTTTGTGTTTTTAAAGGGGATTTGTTCATTTAAAAAGGTGGCGTTGGCTAAAAAAATTAATTTTTTCATTTCTAGTCTTATAGTATTCTAAATAATTCTGAAAAGGGAAATACATATTTTATAATGGGTTATTTTATATAAATTATTTAAAATATGGTTTATATTATTGAATTTCAAATGATACAAAATGAATCGGCATTCCATATGTGTTTTTCAAATCCAAATTTGTACTTTTTTGAAAGAATTATTTTGAAATTTTGGTTTCCCTCATGGTTGAAATGCTTTGTTATGTACTCTTTCTTAGGATTTAGGACCCTATGGGGGATATTTATTATTAATGTTTATTCACGGATGTTAATGGGGTTATTTTTTGTGAATATGTTAGAGGAAAGATGAGGTTTATTTCTATTGTTTTATTTATATGTTTAATGATAAAATTTATTGGTGTTACTCATATCCTTTTTTTGATATCATGTGACCCTTAGGTAGCTATGTAAAAGGTACAGATTTATGTTACACTACCTTATTTGGAGTCAGCTAGCTAGTTCTCAAAGAAATTCATTCACTCTTAGTAGTTTATTTTGGTAATAGGTGACCACAAGGGTTGTTATGAGGTATATTCTCATTTCACATAGGGGCCCTATGATATATTTAACTCATGGTTATATTGCCCAGAATCAATAATTTTATATGCTAGTGAGTTTTTAGCTATGATTAGATCCATTTTTTTATTATTTAAGAGATCACAATACAAGTTAGTCAGTTCTAATTTTACATTGTATCATTAACAACTAGTTCTTTGTTTATGATTATGGCCGGGGAAACTGGATTTTCTTCACTTCCATGAGGAGGTGATTAGTGTGGTTTGTCTTAGTTTTTTTACTTATTTATATATTATATTGTATCAAGATTTCTATATTTCAACTAATAATATTTACCTGATATCTTCTTATCTTTTTATTTTATATATACATAGATTTATTCATTTTCATTGTTTACTGATTAGGTTTCTATTTATGTTGTACCTCCATAATTCTATGACATCTCACTCCAAAAAATGGAATGTCCATTATATACATTCAATGGGATGTCCTTGGATAATTATTTATTTATTAGGGAAAATCATTCCCACTTGATCATATTGATTCCATTCACATACATCTACAACCCAAGAGGATCATGAATTCCTCTTGGATATGTTATGGTCTAACTCGGGGGATCCATCGAATAGGTGGTCTAGGTAGGTTCATGACAAGATGGTAGTATATCCTTGGTTATTGTGAAGTAATATGTTTAAAATTCTCCCTTTTTAATTTGGGAATACTAGTTATATGGATATAAAATCATCAGAATTCAAATGGTAGTACATGGGACAGTCCATGATAAACAAATATTGGGATGACACTCAAGTTACCAAAATTTTCAGGGAAGTCTATTTCTTGAATACTAGCTCACTTCTCAGATATTTTTAATATGTTAGGTATTTATCTAAGTCTTACTTTATGGTATTAAGAATTAATGTTTTTTTATAATCTCTTAGGTTATATTAATATTTTGTGGAATTAATAGGGTGAGTGGTTTCATTTCACAATATAGAAAATTTTTCATAGGATGTTTGGCCAACTCAATATGACTTATTATGATCTGTACACAATAGGCGCATAATCTACCATATTGTGAATATAGAAATTGAGAAAATATTATTTTCTATTATGTTTGAAATTTTTATTTTTTCTTCTTTTTATTCCATTAATTTTCTTTACCATTGTTTTATGATGATTTAGAATGTTTATCTGGGATGATTAATGATTCTTAGGTTTCTTAAAATAGGTTTTTTAAATTAAAAATAATAATTATAAAATTATTTGGATGTTATAGAATCTAAGATGTAATGATCCAGATTTCCATGATCCATTCATTTGTGAAAATAAAGTGCTTGTGGTGTTCTTGGGGGTAGTAGTGGTTTGTTACAGGAGTTTTCCAAAAATCTTGTTACAATGAAATAGTGCCTCACCGAAATTGTGGCACCGTAATGGTTGCAATGAAATGATGTCATTGTAATGGTGGAACTGTAAGGATCACACACTGAAATAGTGGCATTATAATGGTCACACCTTGAAAACAGTGGAACCATAGTGGTATAACCATAATAGTCACACACCGAAATGGTGGCACTAATGGTGGCACCGTAATGGCATCACTGTGATAATGTAACACCAAAATAGTGTCTCACCCTTTTCCAAATTTCCAATTTCCATAGTTTTTCTAATTTTACCCCTCTTACGTCTATTTGACATAAATCGAGTTTAATTCTTTTTTGGGAATTTTAAGTGAATTTAAAACGGTATTAAGAATATCTTTAATCTTCAAACAGTTCAGGTTCTTTTAGGTACTCAAACCATGTTATCTTTATAATGATCCCAAATTAATGGCCTTCAAAACTGTTCTTCCTTTAATATATGATCCGGATCTTCGAAGATGAGATCTTCCCTTCCTAATGTGTTTTAATTCCCTCTTGGTGCACCTAAAGCCATACTCTCTAGATGAGTCGTGCTCCTATGCTAGAGCCCCATACTGCTCATTTTTTTGGAGTTTTCTATTGCTTGTGTGATCCCCAGTTCTTGGTGTAAGGAGGAGTCTTGGCCACATATTGTTTCAACTAGATATTCTTCTACTTATCTTTATTTTTGTATCATGTAGGGTGGGTATACTAATTATTCCATGTGAAGAATGGGTGGGTACATTTATTAAACAACTAATAAATAATTGTTGTAAATATTATCAAAATATAACAGGGGTTAATGATATAATGGTCTAGGAGTGGTTTGATATTGGATTTACTATTATATTATGTTATCTTTGTTTCTTTTATATATTGTTGTGTTTGTATGACTTCTGAAAATCGTGATCATTGGTTGTCTTTTCCTGTGAAATGGAAAGGTATTGTTTTTTTTGTGAACCTTGATAAATGTCTATAACATGAAATATTATTAATCACATATACATGGTTGATTTAAAAGGATTCCCCAGGATGAAAACCCCTATGTGATCACCCATGTGTATCAAATTGTATTAAAGAACATTTTTTACCAAATATGAATTCATCATGATTGATAGGTGTGGCTAGGTGTTGTTTTCTATTGGGTTTTGTGACTTTGTTTGGGTTATGTGGTGTTGATGTTGGGAGAATAGTTATGGGTGCATGGGTGGAGAAATGGGTTGGTCCTATAAATGGGGAACAATATGTTTGTTCAACGGGGCTTCTTTTTGGTGGTTTTTTGTTGTGGGCTTTGCATATGGGGTGGTATAGGAGGTGTGTTGGAATATAAGGTTGAGATGCTGATTTATTGTGGAATGGATGGATTATAGGAAGTGAGACTACATTTGTTTATGTTGTGACCATCAAGCAATGTTGGGCATTGGGACTTCAATGTGGTTATGTACTTGTTTTGCAACGAGACTGAATTTGGGAAATTTTTGGGCAGTTGGGATGCATGTTTTGGTTGTATCGTGACATCATATTAATAGGTGTGTTAGGTGTGGTTTTGTTGTGCAACGGGGCTATCAGGTTTGGTTTTGGGGGAATAATTATACAGTATAAATTTGAATAATGACAATTAGAAGTGGTTGAGAGGGTGACTAGGAAGAAGGGTGTGGGTAGTGGGACTGAAAGTGAGTTGTTCTCTGTTGTTTTTATGAATGGGTGTTAAAATGTAAATTTTTAACCTTGGTCTCTCTTCCCTTGTTTAATGTTGTTTGTACCTAAGAATGATGTGGGTTGGTCACTGTCTATTTAGTTTATCTGGATCTTTGCCTTCTAAGATGATTGAAGATGTAGTTCTTGGTATATTCCCAGATAGGGATTGAATAAATTAAGGTGAACCCCAAAATTAATTAAGGGAAATTCATTAAATGGAAAATGGGTTGGGTTTATGATTTGACAATGGCTGTTTATGTGGTTGTGCATATAGGGGTAGTAGCAATGTTGGTTTGTTTTGGCTGTTTGTTTGTTTGAAACATATAGGTTGGGTTGAGTTTTTTCTTACCAACGTGTATAAATTTTAGTTCCTTTTCATTTCTATACACATCGCACCCTTGTTGAGAACCATGTTCCTAACACCCCCATTCTATTGGGGAGGGTTTCTTTACCAACATCCTGGTGGGAGGATGGATGGATGGTTACTGACTTTCTTCCTCGCACCCTCTTCTGGGTTATTACCACTCGAGCATATCTTGATAAGTTGTAATTTATTGAGTCTACCATATTCCAAGATCCTTTTGGAAGGTTTGTTGTGTATGAGGGACCTAGGTGTTTCTGGGCCTAGTTTATTTTCCCAATTGTCTTCAGGATGAAGTATAGGTGTCCTCAAGAAATAGGTGTGGTAGTTGTGGCATAGGTGTCTAGAGGCAAGATGTGTGTTGTAGTTGAGACCCATGTGTGTGAGTGGGTGGGTTGTGGCAGTGAGACTATATTTTAAGAAGATTGGTAGTGTCAAGGAATTATCCCTTAGGAATGAGCAGCTAACTAGTGGGAAAGTGGTGTGGGGTACCCAAAAATTTATGTGCTTATAATACTACTTTAATTGAATTGTGTTATTTGGCGAGTGTAACTTGGTGAGGTTGGGCTGGTAAATACTCCTAGGTAGGTGCTTTGGGGTTCGACTGTTTTTCTCACAACAACATTAGGATGTTTCCCCAACTTATACATGGTTGGATTTAATTTTTATATCGGGTATACTTGTATAATCACCCAATGTTTATAAAACTATTTTCAAGTTTCCAGGAGGACTTTGAGGATCGTGCTAGACTTTACTAGCTCAGGCATCGATATAGTTGTTCTATTTCTACTTCTTCTCTTTATTTGGTACTTTATTTGGTGCGGTGGTTGTGTGTTTGTTACATATTACATTTAAATCATGCATGGGTGGAATTTTGATTTCCTTTATATAAATGTTTGTAGTTGTTTGGGATTTTACTATCTAATCTCTTGATCATGTTTTTATTAAAAATGGTAATGCCTTCCATATTGTGTGAGATTCTATACCTTTGGTTCGAGTTTCCACTATGGGTCCAATCGAAGGTGGGACTCGAGGGTCATTATCTCTCCTTGATCATGAAGATGGAAGAGTGTGGAACTTTGGTACCCCTTACCTCATCTTGAGGAAGGTGGGTCATGACAATATATAATTTTATTTTCCACTCTAATAATTAATGAGATACTTAAATTAATGAATTTTTTTAAAAAATTTGGTTTTTTTTGAAATTATGGTTGAAATTTATTTTTTTCAATTGAATTGAGAAAAATAATAAATTGAAAATATTTTGAAGATAAATGAATATAAATTTTCAAGGTTTATGTGAAGTTTTCCTTGTGTTTTAAAATGGATTTTTTTCAAAAACAATATATTAAATTTATTTTCTAGGAATGAATCAAAAATTTTCTGTGATAAATTTTTATGATAGATATGTATTGGTTTGGTGTTCCTTTTTATTCTTTTAGGATTCCTCTTTTTTTGGTTTCGTTTTTTGGGATTATGATATTTACGGATTTTTTTAAATTTTTATTTTGTGATTTATTAATTAATTTGTGTTTGATTAATGGATTTTGACTTTATGGTGTGTTCAATCATGTTTTGTGTTCCTTATTTTAGGGTATTATCCCCATCATTTCCAAATATATTCAGAAGTTAGAGGTGCAAGTGTTTCACCATATTGAAATCCGCTGGTTGGACTGTCATTTTCTTAGTCATCCCATCCATCTACATTAACTATGAATCATTATAGTCTTTCGTTTTTATCCCATCCTCATGAATTCATTAAAACAATACAGATATTGGATCATATTTATTTCAATAGGAAATCAGTTCCTTATGAAAAAAAGGAGTGGTTGTTGTGTATTAAGGATGTATTCATCCATCTTGAGCCTTTAGATCCTCAAAGACTCATTTTCAAAGCCATAATTTCATTGGATCCAAGATGGATGAGGTGTAAGTCAAGTATCTTGAAAATCTAATTAAGAACCTTTCCTATAGATCCTTTAAGGCGTTAAACATCCAAAATTTATTTCCTGATGCATAAAATATAGCAAGGGTGATGGAATTTTATTTCATCTGGTAATGTTATAGATTATTATTTCATTAATATTTTCGATTCAATGAGTTGGTACCATTCATTCCTAACATAGACATGGATATATCCATGAAGGATTGGTATTTAGAATGTGTTCTTTGACTAGATCTTCTATCAGTTGTGTTTTCTATTGGCCTTATCAGTTATGAAGGTGTGTTGTATAATTCCATGAGTATTTCTGTTATCTTTTCATGTATTCCATAAGAAATTAATGTTTAATATATCCATAGGAGTGGTGGAGGAAGCTCTGGTAAATGGGTGGGGAAGCGAATAAATATAAAGTAGTCTGGTAGCATCATCTAGTGTCTATACAGTTTCTTCACACCAGAAACTTCTCAAAGAATTTTCTCAGTATTCCACCTATAATAAATCATTTTAGTGAGTAAGAATTCGGAATATTTCTATAAATATATCTAGATTTTGGTGTGGAGTCGGTGCAGAATTATGAGGCCTGGAGATCCATGATGTAGTGATATCAAAAATATTAATTATATTTTATCACACACATGAAATTTTCATGAATATTTAAATAAATCATGAATGGAAATTAATATTAAAAATATAATAAATCTAATAGATTTGTAATGTGGGTTTTACCGTAGGGATAACAAATATTTGGATAGTGTTGGGCGTTCAATGGAGGGAGACTAATCGGGGACCCTATGATTAATTAAATGAACATTTAATTTTTTAAAAGGGTTATAATACCCCATTAATTTTGTTTATACACATTTTATAGGATGTGAGTTCCCCTTAAATATGAATTATTAACATAGGGATAGAGGAAGATAGGAGGGGATGCCAAACTCCATTCTTGATGGTTATCGCTCCTAGAATGTGGTGCCTAAGCATCAAGGGTTTGATCTGAACCCATAAATTTTGTGTTTTGAAATGAAGTAGGTGTAATTTGAGTTTTACATCTTGATGAATATATGTGCGTGTGTGTTTTAAATGTATCATATTCGTTTTATAAATTTTAAGGCTCACATAGTGGTTGATCTGTGAGTATTCGATAAAAATTAGGGTTTTCAAAGGTTCATCAGAATTTCTTATTCAAAGATCTCTATCGCATGTTTTTTTGTTCGAGAGAAAATGTTGTTTGTTATTCATATTTAGAGAATAATTATATTTATTCAATAAAAGTAGTGTAATATAGGTGCACACAATGTTTTAGGACTTTTCCATGTGGTTGAGTACATGGTCAGACACACCGTATAATGGGGACAAGTTTATGTGGTGGTACACAGTGAGAACCTGACTTTACAAAGGATGGAGGACACATCCAGGTACATGGTAATGGTATATTTTACATGGAAATGGGCCACTACACATGGGAACAAGACGATGGACAAGGGATTGGGTAGTTATAGGAAGAATACACCATGTTTGACTATATGGCCAACTGATTCATGGGTATGGAATGACACAATCGGGTGTCTATGTGTGGTCACACACTATATGTACCAAAGTACACACTGTGTAATCCCCATAGAGGATTATTATATATATATATATATATATATATATATATTTAGATCTCTGATTGAGGCCTGTGAGTATCTTATATTGAGTGGATTTTTTATAGATCCAGATGGTGGCCTCTGTTTTGGGATCAAAGGTGACATATTAGGTGGTTCTAGCTGGACACTTATTTCATTGACCTATAGAATAGTTTGAGTTAGGTTTATTTTCCTAGTATATCCATCCATGTGTATAGTGTGCCATTATATCTTGATCATAGGATTAGGATTGACTCAATGGAATCGGTTTATATATAGTTATATGAATCCCTATGAGAGGTTGGAGTGGGATCCTCTAATATATCGTTTTCCCTAGATGGGGATTGTGGAATCTTCATAAACAAAAAACACTGGTTCACAGTCCAATGAATTTTAGGTTATTATATATTGGGGGTTTTTATCCCTAAGTGGTCTTAGGTGTGATTAAATATCTGTTTATTGTGATCTTTTATGTTTCATATGTGTTTTTGGTGTTTCCCAGTGGTCCTTAGGTTGATCCCATATCTGAGTGTTGAGATCTCTATAGTTTATTTTAATATTTTTAGTGTCCAAAATTCATCCTAGGTGGTATACCATATCTTTTTATTTGATATTAGGAGTTCTAATAAGGTTCTAGGTGTCCACGTGAGCCATGGGTGTGATCCTCTATCAAAGTATCAAGAGATGTTGAGTTTCATCGTGTACATATTTGACGAGGATTGAAGAGAACAACCTCCAGGATGGAAGAAATAAGTTTTGTGATACCCATAGAGTGAGATCTCGAAGATTAGTGTTGTTAGGGGTGGAATGTCCAATGGAGTGAGTTTCCATGGATGATCATTATCCTAGTCCTCAATTAGAATAATTTGGCTGACATTATTTATAGAAACCTATTTGATACTTTGAGTCTATAAATAGAATATATTGGTTCTCTATTTGATATGTTCCATATCTAAATTTATATACCTTCTTGATTTTTAGATTTCTCATTTTTCATAGAAAACTGTTCACTATAAAAAAAGCAGATAAGAAGGGGATATTTTTTAAACTATATGGGGTTATAAACCCCTCTAATAGTAGATAACAATTCAATTTATAGTTGGTTGAAAAATTCCTTTAAATAAGCTATATTTTATTTTCTTTTTTCTTTTTTATAAATTCACATCTTTCCCTTTCAAGATCACCACCTTTCATCCCATTCGAGATTTCCCCTCTATTTACCGATGAACCCCACAACTCGACTCTCTTGTCCAACAGACCCTACTCAAGTTCCTCTCATTCCCAATAACACTCACCCTCCGGTCCCATGCACACCATTCCCACATGTTCCTCTCTGATCCCACCGCCCTCCTATGTGATCCCATATAAAACACCTATGTGGGGAATCAAACCTGAGATTTTTCAACTACCAATATTCTTAGAGAACTTCCCCCTTAACCACTACACTATATTTTTAATTTTTTATAAAATTCCCACCAATATAGTTATATATATATTATCATTTATTCAAATAAATGTTATTTGTACAATACATATAAATACATTTCAAAATGTAACCTATATATACATTTATATAAATTAATGTATTCAGGTTTTTATTACGTATTTATTTTATAATATATTGAAATCTCATTTGTAAATGTATATATCATATATATAATATATTTGTATATGTAATTTTCTATATTTATATACATATACAATTATATATTAACACATACACAACTCAAAAATAAAAATATATATCCTATATATATAATATAATTATATATATTATTTACTATATTTATATGTATATGAAATTATATATTATCTACATTATATATTTATATATTACCCATATATATATATATTATTTTTACGTACAAAGTTAAAATAATATATATATAATACATATTTATAGGTATACAAATATATATTATATATTATATATTTATATATGTATAAAATTTTAAATATTTTTATTATATTATATTTAATATACATACAATAGAAATATTATATTTTTGAATTAATTATTATATATACACTATTTTATTATATACATTCATATAATATAATACAATATTTCTATATAGGTGAAAGTTTATGTATATTTATATATGAATATGTTTTAAATATTAAATATATTTATATTTATATTTGTATAGATATATTATGTATACAAATATATTTTTACTGTATTTATTTAAATACTTTTATGTATATTAAAATTTATTTATTTATTTATTTATTTTAAATATTTATTTTTATATTTATTTTCATATTTTTTATATTATATATATATAATGTATTTATATATTTATTTGTATGTACATTTGGGTATACAATATGTTGAAATTTAATGTATATAATTAAAATAAACTATATTATATATTATGCATACAATTATATATAATATACAGAGAGTCAAAAACATAATTCATATAATACATACATGTTTGGTTATATTCAAGTGTGTGTAAGTATCTATATAATCCTTTATTATTATTATTATTATTATTATATAAATTATAAAAACTACCGGGATTTTATATGATAAATTTTTTAAAATAAATATTTTTTATGTATATATTTATATAGTATATTTATGATTTTATATTTTAATTAATATTATTTGATATGCCATTTTATAGAAATAAATAAATATTAATGTACAAATTATACGATTATATTTATATATACATATCATTACGATTAAATACAATCATATAAATTATTTATATAAATACATTTAAATAATATTTTTATATAATTTATTTAAATACATTTAGATATATTGTGTTTTAATTATACATATATTATGAATTTTATGTAAGAAAATAGTGGGGGTTCATGAACACCTCTAATGTCCTAAATTAAAGGGGGGGTTCAAAAACACCTCTAATCAAATGGATTAGAATGAGTTCAGGAACCCCATTTAATTTCTTGAATTAGAGGGTGTTCCAAACCCCCGATTATCTCATAAATTAGAGAGAGTTTACCACCCCTTGTAATTTTCATATATTAGACAGGGTTACAACCCCCTCTATTTTTTTTAAATTATAGGGGATTCAAAACCCCCTATAATTTAAGAGAGTAGTGGTGATTCATGAACCACTTCTAATGTCTTAAATTTGAGGGGGTTCAAAACCCCCTCTAATTTAAGATCTTTACCGGGCTTCTAAACCCCCACTATATATTTTTTAAAAAATCCACAATATATAAATCTTCTCAAATCCAAATGAATATTATATATATTTCCTCTAAAACCCAGATATATATATATATATAACACATCTAAAATCCAATCAAACATATGGGGTCACTAATTATTAAATTAGCACCAATTTATACCTAACCACCTCTAAATACCACCAAACATTAAAAAAATTCAAATATTTTAGAGGGGTTGTGAACCAACTCTAAATTTGATGATTATAAGGGTTTGTTCATAAACCCCTATAATTTATAATGTAAATAAATTTATTGGATTTTGTGAAGAACCCCCTCAATAAATAACTCTAATCACCTTGTTTTTTTATAATGGGTGGAGATGGATTTTCCATTTTGTCTCCCCATTTGGTTTTTATACTCATTTTCTTATTTTTTCAATGGAATGATTCATTTCTATTGATTCATTTCATTTTGTATTTTTAGATTCTTACATGTTATTTTTATACTGACACTTACATGTGCTTTTCCCACACATGTTTTGTCTTATGAAAATGCCGGTCCTCTTGAATAGTCACAGGAGGACCATGAGCAGGTGGAACAGAGTGATTGAGACAAACATTGGTGTGCACAAGGTGTTTTTTATTGTACTCCCATACTATATATCATTTATGAATATTTTATTTGTTATGATGGGCTTCTATTTTTCTCTTTATTCTTCCAATTACACTTCTATACTCTAATGCTTTCAAGAGGTTGTTTCATGAATATTGTATAATCTAGATGTTTAGCTTTTCTTTTTATCATTTAATTATTTCTTGGTGATGGTTGTGTGTGCTTGTTGTATATATAGGTACTTTAGTCAAGGGGATCCCATTGTGTGGTATTCCCACTCAGTGAAAGACACTATCCCTTGGCCTCTTGGAGGTTTTATTGGGTTTGTCATACTCATCCTACCACTGGCCAGGTGGGCCTAGTCAAGTCAAGTCAGGAAAAGAGTGTTATCAGAGTTGGTGGTCTTAGGACCAGATATTTGAGATTTTTTAGCATTATAGTTTTATTTAAGAGCTCTGTAAATAGTGATTAAGTGTCTCGAGTATGTATTTCAGGCTATAGACTCTAGTTCTAGAGTGGTGGATGATGTATCCATTCACCACAAATCTGAAAATATACTTGTTGACACAATACAATTTGGCACTTGTTAGAGGGAATACGTTGGTATATCAATCGTACAGAAATGTGTTTTAGTTCCCATGTACTTGTTGATTAATCTCCACATATATACACTATTGAATATGGTGCTTCTTGGCTATCGTCATATGGTTTGTGGGTGGTTTCCTAGTCTTTCCACCACCCATTAAGTAGCAAGTTTCACCAGAAGTACTGGATGTGTATGGGCACAGGATGAGTTTTCTTCATGAGGTCTTCTCCTCCAACTAGTAATGGAGCTGTGCTACCCCACATTAAGTCATTCTAACACCCATATATAGTCGTCTTGGTGGGTGATCACCCATTGAAGAGTAGTCAATGGATGCATTAGGATATGGAGATGATAATTGTATCCTTATCATGTTACATGAGTTATAGTGATGAATACCACTAAGATTTTGTGGAAATCCAAACTCTCTAGTTTTACATGATTGGATAAAGGGAGTTATTTGAGTGTTCTAGCATTTGGACCATGACAGGATGGATGGTTGTGCTTGAAAACAATTTTCTCTAAGTGGAATAGTTTTGTACTAGTGACACCAAAACATGAAACAATAGTACTGGGTGAATATCTAAAATTATAGGGATAGATATCGCTTAAGATTCATTGTGATCCAGACCCACTACTTGGGTGGTGGACTCACACAATCCATGGTGCAGGTGTCCCACTGGGATATGACCCCCATTTATGGTTGTCTTGGAAGTCGGACTTCCTTTGGATTATTTGGGAAATCTAGGGAGCCATGCTATGGTGATGTTACACATGAAATTAGACACATAATGAAGAGGGACACTACCCCCACTGAGACTCCTTCTTGTGACATGATCTAAAAATGTAAGGGCGAGTTTGTGCTGACCAATGAAGATAATGTCACAATGTAGAATATGAGTCAATTTGACATGCATGTTTGAGTTTTTTTAATATGATGAGGTGTCATATGAAGAACTAGTTGGGATGAACATGTGGTAAAGGGAATACATAGATTTGGGAGGTGAGAGCTTGTGACTTGGAATCTTCGAGTGTGGTTCAAGGTGCAAAATGTTCTTTTCCTCGTGTAGCTAAAATCCAATCATGGAGTAAGTAGACACATTTCGTTTGATGTATATTTTTTTAGCTCAAACCATCTATTTAGAGACTCTTACAAAGAGTATCAGTGATCATGCGCTTCTATCAGCAGTGTGATGTGACTCATGGAAGATGAATAACCTCGTGTGGTACATTTCCATAGTGGAGGTGAGACCCTATGATTTTTTACTTAGTATAGATAAGTTACCCACCATTCATACTTTATTGACAATTACTAGTGATGGTTAAAATACTATGGGCCAGAGGTTTCTATCTTTTGTAAAGAGAGATCTTAGTTATAATAGGAATATTTTTTATCAAGGATGATACACCTAACTTCTTATCATTTGGATAGTATTTACCTTGGTTAATTAGATGTTATGAGATCTTATTTTCCCATAGAATTGGAAAGGATGATGATATCATTCTTTGTGATGTGAAAATTTTATCTCCCCCTCCAAGAGTAATAATTTTTCATAAACTCTGTCTTACAAACTGTCTCAATATCTATTATAGTCCGTCAAAAGTCTCACACTTTCTTGAGTTGAGGGTGCAGTTTGAGGTTTTGTAGAAAGACAAATTATCATACTTGGTGTATTTACCTAGGCAATCTTATTTGGTTCACCTAGGAGGTGGAAAAGAGATTGATGATAACTTTGGATTGATATTACGTAAACCAAGTGACTGTCAAGGAAGAGTATCCACCCCCCAGAATCTAGGATTTGTTTTCCTAGTGGTTAGTGGAAATGATATTATCCAAGTTTAAATTGGGGTAGGTGGTCTCTAAATCCATGTTTTATAGGAGTGTGTGTCAATGATTTATTTCTAAAAAATTAATGTTGCATCATTTTTTTCATGATACCTTTTGGTATATTGGATTCCCTAATAGAGTTTTTTGGACTTATAAACCAAATCATTAACCATTCATGGAGAAATTAATTGTATTATTAATTTTTGGCACCCCTGTGAAATTGGAATCAGTGATACAGTATTAAAGGAACCATAGGATGGTTATACACACTCCCTGAGAGTACTATCCTAGTAGAAATATCTTATAGAGATAGTTTTATATTTCGTAGGTCCAATTATTGGGTTATGTCTCTAGGGAATTAGATAGAAGTGGACCTAATAATGGGTGAGGCTCTTCCAGCTTAAGATCCTCCTAGGGTGTATCCATGGCAGAAGATTCTCATAGTGATGTTTGTGTCTTCTATTTTTAATCATGGTAATGGAGTAGTTAAGCATTTAACATTTTCCCCTTGAGCATGATGATGGTTCCATTTATCACAAGTCAATAGTTGTTTCCCCCCCACTTCTTCATCATGTTAAAAGGCACCTCTTGGAGATATTTATTGTGAGGTATTGTAAGAAAATATATAAATTGAACAAGTTCTTGATGGATTTTCCTAAGTTTGAGAGTATTTCATGCTTCCTGGTATAGATGATGACACGAGACATATGGACATATAAGGTGATGAGGAGGTTTTCTTCTCTTAGTAGTACCCCCATGAGAGTGGTGGCTGTATTGAGATCATTTATCATCCATCTTCGTAGACATGGATGTTTTATCTTCTCATTTATTTTATCTCTTATTGTCCCATCCATCAGTATGTGGATACAAAGGTTTTGGAATGGTAGTAAAAATGGCCTGGTTATTTTTTTATTAGGATACTGTGATAAAAAATCAGTCATGACGCAACCTGAGTGATCACAAAAAAACTCAACAATTTTTTCCATGTTTTAACCATATAATAGAAGATCTTATGGAGAATTTTGGATTCCAATGAATGCATTATTTAGATTATATTCATGGAATTTTCTTCATGATTGTTTTATAAAATAAATACTTTTTCACATTATGATTATTGACAGGATGATGGAGTCTTTCAGACTCAGCTATGGTTGAGCACATGTTTTGTTTCCTAGTTTGATAGCTAGTTAAATAAGAAAATTTAGGTTTTGGATAGAATTAATTAGGATTTAATGTTATATTAAGTCCATATTTGGGAGGTTATCATAGCTTTGGTGAAGTTATAACTCCATCATTAGAGTAGCACCATTAAAGACCATGCATGGGGGAACCCTTTAAGGAACTATCATACTGGTAGAAGTGAGTGGGAGATAGTTCCTGTGGTCTAAGAGTTACTCGTGTTATTATTATATAGTTTTTAGTAAATATAGTGGTCGGTTATGATTAACAAGAGATTCCATGAGTACTTTTTTGTCAAACATTGGTGGCATTTAGGGTTTATTGAAGAGGGTTTTTGATCGAAGCGATCAACTTTCTTTGAGGATTTTAGAGATGTTTCTTGGATAATAGACTATATTTAGGGTTCATATGAACTTCCTCTAGTTACTATATTAGGTTAGAGAGGTGGATTATTGCTTGAACCTATGGATACAGTTAGATCAGGTGGTCAATGTATTCCACCTGTCACATCTGAGGACCTATTTGTGTAACTCATTACACGATGTCGACTAGGATAAGCTATAAATTGATAGTTGAGTTTCCTTTTAGAGGCCAGCAAAGAAAATTTTTTCCTCTACAAAGAACACCCAATATGGGAAATTGTTTTCCATGGGAGTGTGTTTGTTAAAAATATGAGAACCATTAGGAGATCTCTTGGGAGTGGGAAGCCCAGTTGAGAGCATGATATCCTCTCTTGTGAGTACAATTTTTATTTTAGGCATGAAAATACCTAATATGTGTAGAGTGTAGTGGAATTTATCATTTATGTAATACTTTAAAATATTTATAGTATTGTTACTGGAGATGGGTTCAAAGATAGTGTGGAATTCAATGGCCTAGATATCCCTTGTGAAATGATATAAAAAATATTGAGTATATTTTATCATGTGCAAGTATTTTTTTAGAAAAAATGGAATAACTTTTGAATAGAGTATCATATTATAAATATAACACATTCATTAAATCTTAAATGTGAGTATCACTCTAGTAATGACATAATGTTGGTCGGCGTCAAGTGTTGGGTAGAGGGAGATCATCAATAGACCCGATATTTAATTAAATGAAAAGTGTAATTAATTAAATGGGTTATAAAACCCATTCTATTTAATTTACATAAAATAGAGGGGATAAGATTTACTCATACATATTATGGATAACCCAAGGGAAATATAGGATATGGAACTGGACTCCATTCATGATGGTGATTACTCCCAGAACATCATTTAGAAGATTCAAGGAGCGAGTCTGGACCCAAAGCCTTGGTGTTTCACAAAAATGTTGGATGTAATTGAGTTTTATGTCCTGGTAAATGTATATAAATTTCATAAAGGTTTTAATATAACATTTATTCATTTTCATCCTCCCATGGATGGTAGATCATTGAGTATTTTGGGATAATGGGTGTTTCAGGTGGTTTGTAGGGATATCCCATTTAGAAATTCTGACCTCATGGCGTGATATGTAATAGTATAAGATGTATTTTATTCCCTTAGGGAAAGAATGATATTTGGTAATTTCATGTTTTTTATTGAGGAAACATGTCATGTTATGGGAATTGTCCATCTGGATGATTATATGAGAAGACATTCAATGTAATGTGACATAATCATGTTGTAGTAGACATCAAGAGCCCAGGTGTACAAGGGTCGAATGATATGCCCAGGAACACTCTCATGATTCAATATACTTTATAATGGGATAATATTCATGGGAACATGCTGATGGACATGAAATTGGGTTGGGATAGGTAGAAAATTTTGTATCCTTCATGTATATGTCATATAGAAATTCATGGAAAGTTGAGCCATATGCTGGAGAGGGCACGCCCATGTTTCCAGGCAAGGACACACACCAAGTGGACCATAGTACACACCATGTACTCCCCTGATAAAAATATTTATTGTATATATATATATATATCTTTATGAATTTTATTTATGCTTGTGAGTAGCATATCCAAACTAGTTTTCCATGTAGAGAATAATTAAAGCCTTTATTTCGGAATCAGATATGAGATGGGAGGTGGTGCTAGATATATGCTTCATTTAGAGATGTATAAAACAGTGTCAATAGGGTTTGATTTCTTCATCCATACCTCCAAGGTTAGAGTGTGTAATTATTTCCTAAGAATGTGTCTGTGATCCCCTCTCTAGTATTGGTTCTTACAATGTTTTTTCAATCCCAATGGGAAGATGGGGCTGAATCCCATATCATATCATCTTCCCTAGGTGGATTTTTTAGAGTTTTATTGACCTAAATACATAGTAGTATGATAACATACTTAGTACATTTTTTTGGGTTCTTGGTATCCCCTAGTTATCTTGGACTTGATCCCCTATTTGTGGATCAGGATCCTCTGTGTTTTAGATTAGGTTTCTGGTGTCCCCAATGGTCCAAGATATAATCCCCTATCTACGTGATGAGATATCCTGAGTTCCAGTAAGGGTTATTGTATCCTCTAAATGACCTCAATATGATCCCCTATCTATGTATATAGATCTTTTGTGTTCTACTTGGGCTCTCAGTGTCCCCCATGAGACCTGGGTGTGATCCTATATCTAGGTATCAAGAGCTTCTAAGTTTTAGCATGTACTTATTAAGAAAGGGTTAATGAGAATGATCTCTCTAATGGAATATATTAGTGTAGAAATACACAATGAGTGATTCATCTTATATGATTTCCATCTGAGATGGAGAGGCCCATGTAGTTTGTTCCCCCCAAAAATCATTATATTGAGCCTCAGGTATAATCTGTTTGCTGACAGTATGGATGAGACCTCTTTGAGACTATGAGTCTAACAAGTGTATATCTTGTTCTTCATGTTAATATTTTTCACATCCTAATTTACATACCATGGTGATGTTTAGAAAACACATTATTTTTATCATAGCTATGGAGATGGATTTCATCTTTTCTCTCTCCCTTGGGATTTCTATGCCCCTTTTGTTATTGGTAGAGTAGACTGATGCCTTTTAGTTTCTCACTTTCTTTTTGTATTATTTGGGTTTATATTGGTTATTATAATATTATACCATGAACTGGATCTTCCCACACATGCCATGTATTATTTAGATGAGGGTAAACTATACAGAGTCCTAAACGGACCTTGTGCAGGTTGAGCAAAGTGATCTAGACAACTTGTGGTGTGTACCAGGTGTTGATTTTGATAGCAGCCCCTTCTACATATTAGTTTTGACCCTTTTATCAGTTATGGTGGACATTTAGTTTTCACATTTATTTATTATAGGATAATATGATACAATTACGTTTTTCTGGAGGTTTTTTATTCATTTTTTACACTCTAGATATTCATACTTTAATTTTATATATGCATTATTTGATGGTGAAGGTTTTGTATGTAAGAATACATGTACATTAGGATGTGGACTACCATGTGTTTGTTATTACTACTTGAAGATAAATACTAGACCATTTACTATTGGAGGTGGGATTAGAGTGGTTACATATGGAATACTAATAAATAGGTGGGACCTAGTGGGATAGGTCATGACACCACCAGTGTGGGAATATAGAATGAAAAAATCCTTATTTTTCAATAGCACTAAATCCATGTTTGCAATTTTAGATCTTTGGGGAATCTGTAAAGGTTATGAAGAAGTTTTTCTTATAATAAAATGAGATCATGATCTAAACCATTGAAATATTATTAGGTTAAACTCACTAAACATGAGATTGAATCAACATCAGTTTCAGTTTTCTCCCCCAATTTCTTTTTTTTTTCTCACCTTGTCAACACTTCCTAGATGTCTATTGTAATATATTCTCTTTACGTCATGTAAAAGTTTGGGATATGGTTTTATTGGATATATAGTAATATGATTTTGGGGAAATTTTTTATTGTGAAACATTGATTCTTATGTGTGGTTATTTTTAAATTATGAGTATGATGTGTGATGGTTTTTTTATTGTACATATTCTCTTCTAAGTCCATTGGTGTTGTTTTACCCCTTATGTTTCTTCTAGTTGTTAAAATATTGTCTCTTAAGAGTTTAAATATAGTTAGGAGAACTCTATGGAAGGGACACTTACAATACCTGGCATGTTTTTCACTTTTCCCCCTTCTGAAATGTGGTATCTAATATTGGTATAGTTATTTTATCCCTCTTAAACCATCACCACTCATCGAATATTGATTAAATTTCTATCACGATTCATGTTACAGTGGATCATGGATATCATTAATAGTCTATGAATGGTTCCTTAATTCTTCTCTAAGATTGGGGTTTGGGTGTTCCTTGTTTATGGTTTTATTTATATGAGTCATCTTTCCTATCTATGAACCTTAATTTGAAATGTCTTTGATCATTGCTTATATTATTTCCTAATTCATGGTTACCCTAACTCTGGTTATTTGGGTAAATATTTTTTTATTTGAGAGAGGAAAATTTGAGTGATATTTTTTATTAAATGAAAATTAATATAGTTCATTGTGTATAGCCTATTTAGTTTTATAGTTATTCATCTAACATATATTTTCTCTGCAAGGTATGTTGAATCTCAAGTCCTTGTCTTAGTTATCTAGTTCTTCTAGTTAATTTCGGGGGAAGAAATAATTATGGTTGAGGGTTTCTCACCCCCTCAATCTTCTTTTATTTTAAATCCATGACTTCAGAATCCCAAAGTTAGTGGATTATTTATTAAATTGGCACTATATATAAGAATCACATCCCAAAATACTAAATAGATTAGTAGTATTAGTAAAATAGATACATACTAGAATATCATATTACAATTGAAAACATAAAATAAAACATATACTTTTCATTATATACCCCATTATCCATTTAGAAAAAAAAATATCAATTACATTATTATTACAAAAATCATGGGGATAGGAAAAATAAGAATGTTTTGAGATCTGATTCTCAGAAAGTGTATCTATTCTAGAGAATATATCATTAATAAATAAGAAATAATCAATATGTAAAGGTAAGTAACTAAAACACTTGTCTTTTAATCAATAACATGAACATGAAGAATAATATTAAAAGTAATTAATGTTGACCAAATAAGTCCATATAAATAATCATATGATCTTGAAACATATCCATGGATGTTCTAACTAACCGAATTAATAGTTGTAAATAAATTAATAATATCATAATTAGGGAATTCATAATGCTAAACAACATAACCTTTCCATCGAGGCCTCTTTCCAGGACATCTTACAAAAAATGGGTAAAGTCGTTGCCAAATACCCAAAATACTTTGTCTCATGAGACCCACCGATGAATCGAGTGGCAATAGTTGGACACAATCATCTCATAATAAGTCCAATTCATTCCTTTTAAAAAATGGGTGAAATAGAATCAACATAAGCAATTATTTTTAAAAATAATCATATAAAATATTAATACATTCCATAATAAAAAATCATGACCATGAACCATTCAGTGTAATGTGGAGAGTGTTATCAAAATTGTACATCATTGGAAAAACTAATCATAAAATATAACAACCAATGGTACTTATATAATTATTTGTTTTCATTATAGATTTAAATTCAAAACATAATAGATTGTATTTATAGAAATTTAGGAATCTATACTAATGGATTAGTAACTTAACCAATGGAATTTTAATGTGAAAATTAGGAATAAGAATATGTAAATTAAAATAATAACCTCAACTATTAATGTATAAATAATATTTATGAATCTCATATGTAAAAATGTTATATGTTTATATCATGAAATAAGTACATAAGTGTTTTCAAAATGATAAATTAAGTGTTAGTATTTTTATAAAATGTAAATGTTTATTTTCAATTTAATAATTAATATAATGACTTAGAAGAAATATTATCTTGTAAATTAGAGTCAAAAATTAATATTTTTTATAATTATAGCATAATTTTATGAGACTATAATTAATTTTTCAAAGAATCATAAAATCAGTTGTAATATTTAAATCGATTTTATTTAGAATAAATGATTATTTTAATTAGAAATGAAATATATAAAATTTACTAAATATATAAAATTATTTTCTAAAAAAGGATTCCATTATTTAAATCTACACATTGAAATATTGTTAGGGAATATTTTGGGTTTTTTTCTGAAATAGTTTCATTGTTAATGAATACTGAAATCTGGTAATATACAATATCTAACATAATAATTTAGTAAATGAATTATTGAACAATGTATGATTTATTAATGGGATATGAAATCATTAGTTAAAACTCACATTCACTATTTACATGGTAAAAAAAATCAAAACTATTGATATTATTCATCCAAAATAATGAAAAATGTATAAGAATAAAAAAAACCTCCTCTACCTATAAATACAACCCATCACCACCTCTTCTCCTCACACCTCAAAATCCTTGTCATTTTCCTAAATTCTACCTAATTAACTTACCAATACTCTTCCCCACGTCCAAGACATGCTCGTATCATCAAAATTACATAACCAAGTCCATTAAGAAAATTTCTCATAGAGATCACATTCAAGAGTTAAAATCCTCATTTTTTCTTTTTTGAATTCATTATTTATTTCATTCTGTACACCTTATCCTCACATACCCAATATCGAGTGTAATGATAACTCATGTTTCATAAATATAATTTAATTAAATTGTTTTAATAGAATGTCCATCATGAGACCACTTCACTACCCCTCTAATCCTAAAAAATAAAAACATCGTCTATAACGTGTCGATTCACCACCTTCATGGATGACAAATTTTCATTTTCCTTTATCTTATTCATGGATTGTAATAATAAATATTAAGGATAAACCATATTGTAATATTTATATTATAAATTTTTTAATGCTCTTGAACTAATTTATATACATAAAAATTAAATAAAATGAAAATAGTTTGTGATGGTCGGAAAAAACACCAAAAATAAAAAAAACATTTATCATTATTGTTTTATCTAATGAATCATCCTCATATCATGAAAAATGATATATGGGATAATAAAAAATTATGAAAACATATTAATACCATTTCATTCAACTTCAAGAGTTTTTATTCAATTTTACAGTAACTCCCATAATTATACCCAAGAGAACCAACCATAACACCTTGTAACGAAAGCTCCAGGAATGGAGAAATTTAATTCTATAACACATCCAAATGAATATAAAAAAATTAATAAAATTATACAAAATAAAATAAATTAATATTTTTTAATATTTTTTAATTAGTGAATCCAATTTTATTATTCCATACATTATGTACTAGTGTAGAATGATTTCAGTCTTATGGTAAGGGAATTATTAACCCAATTTGAATTATTTGTGTTAACCTTCTAATTTATTGATTATAAGGTGATAAGATTATTTGTGAAATGAATTTTTATTAAATCTTGTTTTATTACATGGTTTTATAATATATACCCATATTCTATTCATTTTATTAATTATCACTTCAATGATATGATATTTATATGGGACATGTTTTTTAAAAATAATCTTTTCAAGTTACCACTATTTTTATTAATGAAATGTTTTTTACTTATACGGAATAAGATGATTTTTTCACTTTCAGGACCTCTTATTGATTCTATGATTCTGTTACAAATTTTCATGTTTATTTTCAAACAAAATGTTTCCATTTATAAGTGTTCACCTAATTAAAAATGAAATGTGATTTTGAAATTTAAAATTTACTTTCTTCAAGAATTATTATTTTTGGAAAGATTTATGTTTTACGGTCATGTTAATTTATATGATGATGGGTGGTTCAATGATAAAATGAGGGATTTTTATCCCATCATATCTCTCTAATTAATTTTTTAATGGGATGGATTTAACCTGTTAGGTTTCTCCTAAGAGATACCAAGTGTACCCATGATTAGTAATCCCTTTATATCAAGGATATATGATTTATATATAAGAGTTACATGAAAATTATTCTACAATTTACCTTTTATGATTTATGAGTTATTTATATGTTTTTATAGAAAACTTATTATTTTATACAGTAAGCTAAATAAATAATGTTTTATGTGTGAAATTTATATGTTTTTGAAAATGTTTTCATTCATGGAATAATGGTTACATTATTTATTCTCTATCACTTACTGTGGATTTTTCATTCATCCCATGTTTATAAATAAAAATCACAGAGTTTTTGGATGGGTATAGAAAGATAAGATTTCAAGTTAAAAGTTGAGAATTTTTTTATGAAAAGAAGTAATATTTTGTTTTAAAGGGTTCATATTGTGAAAAAAATGGGTATTCAATATAATGGTCTACTTTTTTATATAATTGTTTATATGTATGATTTTCGGACCTAATTACCAAAAAACCTAAACCTAAAATATATTTGGGAATGTATGAAGGTGAATTATAGTTGAATTAACTAGATTATGTTATTTTTATGTTTTAGTACTTCAAATTGGTTTCAGAGAAAGGTTTATTTAATATAAGGGGATTGGATAATGTTAATAGAATAAACATTAATGGTTTTTAGTTTATGGTTATGTTGAAATTATATATCATTTAATGATTACATTTTTTCATCATCCAAGATATTTTCTGTTCAAAAGGGTTTTCCACAAAAGTAATAGGGAAGATGAAGTAGGAAGGCACTGAGAGGATGATATACTACTCAATCTATAACCTAGAATGGATGGAATTGGAACTAAGGAGTTTGTGAAAATAATGGTTCAATTGATGTGGGATATAAATGGTTGTGGGATCCCTGAAAGTCATCATAGGGATCAAAATCATAGGAATATTTAAATGGTGGAATATTTTATAAGGGAGGATCCTTCAACATTTAGTGGATCTTATGACCTAATGGTAGCTAAAGGTTGAATTGAAGCACTAGAAATGTATTTTGATGTCATTGGGTGTTCATACCCACCTAATTTTTGTCTTGTTATTTACCTTTTTGAAGGTGAAGTTGACCCGTGGTTTTCAATGGTCAATAATATCAGGGATATGGAGGATATTGATTATTTGGAATAGGATTAACTCAAAAATATGTTCCATTAAAAATATTTTCCTAGGGATACTTGAATCAATATGGAAAAGTATTTCTTACAATTGAGACAATAGGATGATGAAATGGCTATATGCGTATAAAAATTCAATTGATTAGAACGATATGCTTAAAATTTTATCCTAGATCATGATAGTAAAATAAATCATTATAAATCAAGATTGAATCCAAAATATCGAAGGGTATTGGATTATCATTAATTACGAAGTTATGAAAAACATGATTGATGTGTCAATAAGGTGGAAAAGTATTTTTTTTCAATGATCATATTTTCTTTGAAACCTAGTAGAATAAGTGGTTGAGGTGGTTGGAAAAAGGAAAGAATGCATCAAATAATTTTAATTGTAAGAAAATTATGTTTTATTTTGTGAAAAATGTGGTAAAATAGACATCTGGGTTTCCTTTTAAAGTCTGGTAAGTGTTTTTGATATGGCATGTTTGGGAATATTTCTCGTAATTGTAATGAAAAAGGTCATGGTAGTGGAGTGAACAATTTATATTCAATAAAAGAAAATGTTTTAAATGTAATGATATGGGTAATTATGCAAACTATATTCCAAATAGAAACCCTAATGATGGGAAGAATCAATACTATAATTATAAAGGTTTGGTAAAATCCATTTAAACTACTTTAGTAGATGTTGGGCCATCCAAATAAGTTTCATTAGGTAAATTACTTATTTACATAGATTTTTATAATGACTTGTTTGATTCAGGATCTACACATTCATTCATATCTGAGAAATTTTCAGGTAAATTAGAATCATCAACTCCGAAAATGAAGAGTGAACATATGATTGAAACACCAAAGGGAAATATTATGGAAAAAAATAAATTTTAAAATTCTTCATGTTGATGTATTTAGAAAGAACTCACCTATATAATGTTTTTTCTTCCCATGGTATAATTTTTTGTTATTCTAGTTATAGATTGGATTTCTATTTGCAATGCTAAGATTTATTGTAGATCTAAAGAATTGTTTTTTATAAAGACACTCATTTTGTATACAAGAATAATCCTATACCATTGATAACACATCAGGAATATGTGAAACTATTAAAATAAGGAAATAAATTTTTTCCTCTAAATATTTTTTAAAATAGAGGAACTATTTATTTTAATGATTTTTAAGTGGTAAATGAGAATCTTGATGTTTTCCCTGATGAGTTTCCTAGTATTATACCTGATTGGGCAGATGAGTTAACTATTGATTTAGTTTATGATGCTAAACATATTTTAAAACCCCATTATTGAATGGAACAAGTATAAATTCTATAATTAAAAATGTATTTGTAAGAGTTTCCAGATAAATGTTTTATTCCCCCAAGTACAACACCTTGGGATGATCCGTTTTTGTTTATTAAAAACATATACGGTTCTATAAGGATTTGTATTGATTATAAAACATTAAATAACATCACTATTAAGAATATTTATCCTGTTTCTGATTTTTATGACATGTTTGACCAGCTCAAGGGATCTTATTATTCTTCCATGATTGACTTGAGATTCGGGTACCATTAGTTGACGGTTAAGGAAGATCAAATTATAAAAATTGTATTTTTTACTATATATGGGTATTATGAGTTTCTTTTATGCCCTTTGGTTTTACAAATGACCCTTCTATATTCTTAGATTGTATTATTAGAATATTCTATGAATATTTGGTTAATTGTTTTGATGTTTTTAATGATATTTTGTTTAATTCCAAAATTTATGATGATCATGAACACCATATAAAGATTGTTCTACAACCCCTTACCGAATAGAAGTTATAAATGATATTTATATAATGTTAGTTTTTCTTAGAACATATTAATTTTCTTAGGATCAATGTAAATAATGATGTAATAACAATTTATACTAAATAAAACATTGTTTATAAATGGACAAGACCTAAAAATGTTATTGAGATTCATAGTAATCTTTCATTGGAAGGATATTACCAATAAAGTTTTTACAAAAAACATTGCATGGTTATATAACCAAATAACCATGCTTACCAAAAAAATGTGATAAATCTATTTGGACATAATAATGTGATGTTTTTTTCATTAACTGAAAAGGATATTGGTGAATGATCCAGTTTTGGACCTACCTTCTAGAAATGAAGAGTTTTTAATCTATAATTATTCTTATTTAAAGGGACATGGTTGTGTTATGATGTAGAATGATCAGGTAATTGGGTATGATTCATCAAAACTAAAACCAAAAGAGTTAAATTATCCCACAACATGATTTTGAATTTGCAGTTTTGGTTTTCACATTAAAAATTTGGAGAAATCATCTATATAGAGAAAGGTATGAAATATATACTTATCATAAGTATTTTAATTATATATTTAATAAAAAGGGATTGCACATGATATATAGAATATAGATAGAACTGATAAAGGATTATGGTTTCATAATTAATTACCATCTTGGAAAAGAAGACAATGTTATCGATTTATTTTCTTCAAAACGTCATTTTACATTCACCATGTTTTGTTGGGAAGATGACCCCTTGGTTAATGATTTGATGAGTTTTTTCTGAGATGTTTTGGGTGTAGGAAATTCCACTATTTTGTTTCATGTGTTTGTGAAATCATCTTAATTAGACAGATTTAAGATTTTGTATAAGGAAGATAGTGATTTATAGAAAAAGGTAGAATTGGTTAAAAAGGTCTGTTTTCACAATTTCACACTGATAAAGATTAGGTTTAAATTTTTTTTAATAGATTATGTGTGTCTTGTGATCATAGTTGAATAAATATTTTTTATGTGAATCTTATAGTTCTCTCTTTTTAGTTCAACCTGGAAACACTATGATGTATTGATACCTTCAGGAGTATTACTTGTTTGATGTAATGAAAAGTGATATTTCTGACTATACCATGAGATGTTTGACTTGTCAATACATAAAAAAAGAATGAAAATTACCAAAGGTGATGCTTCAATATTTTTTCTGATCTAGACTAAAAATGGGGAAATATATCCATGGATTTCATTGTGGATTACCAAAAGCATCTTGTGGTAACACTGTGATTTGAGTTATTATTAATAAAGTGACCAAATGAGTACATTTTCTTCCTATTTGATATATTATACCTTTTAAATAAGGTTTCTTTGATGTACCTAATATATATAGTCAGAATACATGGAGTTCCTCTCACCATTGTATCCGATCATGATCACAATATCACATATAACTTTTGGAAAGGCCTTAAAGAGTCATTGGGAATTGAATTAAATTTCAACACTACATTTCATCCTCAATATGATGGATATTCAATGAATATAAATTAGTCATTGGAGGATATGCTTCCAACTTATTCAATGTGTTTACAGGGAATTTGGAGTTAGTATATTTCTTTTGTTGTTCTTTCTTATAATACCAGTTCACATTCTAGTATATAGATGGTGTCTTTTGAAGAATTTTATGGAAATTGATTTGAACTCTAGAATTTTGGGATGATGTAAGTGAAATAAAGTTTATGGGACTAGACATTGTAGAGGAAGATATATCAAAATTTCATATGATTCTATGGTAATTGAGGAAATCCTAAAGGGGGTATAAAATTTTCGTGGATAACAAGAGGAAATATTCTTCATTAGAGATTGGTGATCATACATTTCTCAAAGTTTTTCCAGGGAAAAGTTTTATGATTTTAGGTATGAACAATAATCTAAGTTCATGGTTTATTGGACCCTATGAAATCCTATATAAATATGGATCAATTGCCTACTGAGTGGATTTGCCTCTATGTTTGTCCCAGGTACACAATGTTTCCTATGATTTGATGTTAAGAAAATATGTGACATATCCATCTCATATTTTAAGACATGGAATAGTTTAGCTAGAGGAAAAACATTTTTATAAAGAGAAACATGTTTATATTCTAGACCACATAGAGTAAGTATTTCAGAGAAATTTAATTCACCACTTTGAGGTTTTTTGGAGAAAACATAAGGTTGAAGAAGTGACATGGGAATTTGAATATGCTATGATGGAAATGTATTCTCACTTATTTAATAAGTGAATAAAATTGAGAGGATTCAATTTCCAAAAGGAGGGTAGAATGTAATAACCCATGCACATATAGAATAATTTGTTTTCATTTTATAATTAAATTTGTAATGAAATAAGTTGTATTTATTGAAATTAAAGAATCAATATTAATATAATAGTAACATGAAAGTTGGAATAGTAATATGACTATTAAGAATAATAATATATACATAAGAATAATAACCACACCTATGAAATTATAAATAAAACTTTGGCTTCACATAAATTAAAATATGATACATTTATATCATGGTATAAGTAAATAAATGGTCTCAAAATGATAAATTATGTTTTGGTATTTTTATAAAACATAAATTTTTATTTACAATATTATAATGAATATAATGGTTTCAAAAAAAATTATTTTCATAAAATAGATTCATAAATTAATTTTTTGTTTTATTTTAATTATAATATAATATTATGAGATTATAATTAGTTTTTCAAAGTGTCATAAAATCAGTTTTAATATTAAAAGAAATTTTATTTAAATTAATGATGATTTTAGCTAAAAATTAAATTTAATATATTTATAAAATTATTTTCAAAAAATGGTGTCCATTTTATGAAATTTATACATTAAAAATGGTTAAGGTTATTTTTTTGATTTTTCTGAAATAGTTGAATTATTTGGAAAAGTGAAATTCAGTAATTTATAGTATTTTACATATTCATTAAATAATTGTATTATTCATTCATTTTTGATGTTTTTATGTGGTAAGAACTCAATATTTTAGAATCACGTGAACTAGTTACTATACATAGTCACAAAAGCCACACTATTGATAGTCTTGAACCAAAATAATAATCCAATGAATAATAAAATGAAAGCACCCATCTCCACTCCCAATAAATACCTCCCATCACCACCTCTTCTCCTCACACCTAAAAACCCTTGTATATTCTCTAAATTCTGACCACATCCTTACCCAATCCTCTTCACCACATCCAATACCTATAATTGTCACCAAAAATGAAAAACCAAGTTTCTTAAGGAGGTTATGAAGGTGACAATATTCAAGAGGTAAAATATTCCTTTTTCTCTTAAATTATTTCTCTCATTATTTCTTTCTTAAATATACAAGTCTCCACTATACAAAGTTACTTGATAAATCCAGTATCAAACATATACTAGAGTGTTATTTTTTTATTTTAATATCCATTATCAAACCTCTTCTATTCTCCTCTTATTCTGAAGAATGAAAACAACGTCTGTGATGTTTTGATTAACCTCCTTTATGGATGAAGAGTTTTCATTTAACTTTACCACCTTCAAGGATAGTAAAAAAATAATTATTATTGTTAATTTTTTTTAATTATATATAATATAACTTGTTTAATTTTAATTAACTAATTTATAAACATAATAATGAGGTAATATGAAACTAGTTTTTGATAGTCAAAAAAATAGCCCAAAATAATCCGAACATTTATCATTAACTTTTTATCTAATTAATCATAATCATATTAGAAAAAATGATATAAGATATCATTTAATTTCCTGAAAATATATTAATACCATTTATTTCTACTTTTTGAGTTTTTATTCCATTTTAAAATAATTCCCATTATTATACTCAAGGGAACCAACCATAAATCCATGTAATGAATACTTTTAGAGAGAAAAAACTGAACTCTATAACTCATCCAACTATCTGTAAACTAACATTATAAAATTATAATAAATCAAATAAATTAATAATAGCTTCTGGATTTTTTAATTAATGAATCTTATTTTATTATCCGAGATATTAAGTAAATGTGAAGAAAGCTTCCAAGCACAAGGTAAGGGAATTCGTAACCTAATTTCTATTCTTTGGGTTAACCTTCTACTTCATTTATTATGTGGTTCTCATATTATTTTTGAAAATAATATTTATTATATTATGTTGTATTATGTTGGTTTATAGTGTGTAAACATATTCCATTCATTTGATAAACTCTCACTTCAATGATATAATATTTGTAAGGGAATTTATTTTTAAAAATCATCCTTTCAAGTTACAACTATTTTTACTAATGAAATGTTTTTTTAGTTATATGAAACAATAACATTTTACCTCTTTAATTATACTTTATATATATTATTCTTAAATTATATTTTTACTATTTATAAATGTGTTTCTTTTAAATAATGAAATATTATATCAAAAGGGAAAATCTATTTTTCTTCGAGAATTTTTATTTTATAAATGATTTATATATTATTATCATGTTATGGTTCTTGTGAATTGTTATGATAATGGATAGTTATGAGATAAACTTTGGTTTGGTGATCTTTTTATAGCTCTCCAATGCATTGGGTAAAGGGATTGAGTTAACCGATTATGTTTCTCATAAGAGATTATGGTAACATAATGTGATGGTTTTTTCCAGTGTAACCAAGATGTTTACTCATTGTGTAACCGATATAGATTCCTTATATGTAAGAGTGATATGAAAATGATTCCATAAATTACCTTTTATGTTTTATGT
Source organism: Viscum album (assembly GCA_963277665.1). Classification (NCBI taxonomy): domain Eukaryota; kingdom Viridiplantae; phylum Streptophyta; class Magnoliopsida; order Santalales; family Viscaceae; genus Viscum; species Viscum album. The sequence goes on from OY728151.1 coordinate 1,278,606,458, forward strand.
ACAATTTCTATCATTTTACTAGAAACATATTATTTTAAAAGGTTAGCTAAAGAGATGATGTTTTATGTGTATTAGTTATAAATTTGCGAAACTGTTTTTATTCTTGGACTAAAAGTTTCTTTATTCATTTTATATACCATACTATTCTTTTTTTAACCCATGTTTTAAAAAATTCACTTGTTTTATGGATGGGTAAAGTAAGATAAGAATTCAATTTCAATCTTGTGAAGCTTTGTTATTGAAATAAATAACATTTCATAAGGTTTCATATTGTAAAAAAAATTGATATTCAGTAGAGGAATCTACTTTGTAATATATGTGATTTTATGTATGATTTTATGATTTAACTCCCTAAAATAATAATCCTAATGGTTATTTGGGAATGTATGAATGTGAATTCTAGTTGAAAAATGGAAATTATGTTATGTTTAATGTTGGGTCCTTACACAACCCATCTATAGAAATAATAAGGATTTTACCATTACATTGTACTCCCAATGGGTATTAATTGAAATAATAGTTATTGTAATTGATAAATAAAAATACCATAAACATTTCATTCAAACATTCAGGAGTGAAATATTCTTTTCACATTGAAAATAACGTTCAAAAACAAGAAAAATATACATAATATTATGAAAAATATTTTCATTAAAAATATAAATTAAAAATTGTAAATTAATCTTCAAATAAATATGTATTCATATTTATTTTTAATTTTTTACACACTATATAATTTAGAAAAAAACATTTCACACTGTTTTCAAAAGGGTAAAATGATCCTCATTTAGTAAATAACTAGAATATTCCTTTCAAAGTATTTTTTGAAAAAATACAATCACGGGTAAAAAGTCATTAATAAATAATTTCAATAATGTTAATACTTTCTTGAAGACATTTTTATAAAACAAGGATATGGAATAAAGAAGGTTTCAACCAGAGAGAGAAGTGAAGTCGGTTTTTGTTAAAAAATATTTTGGTGTATTTTTTCTTGAAGAGAATAAAATGCGTGAAAACATCTAATCACAATAAATAAATATATAGTAATAAAATTAATGAGTTTATTGAAGTTTTAATCATAAAATTTCATCATAAAAAACATAATCATGGATAATCTCAATAAACAATTAGATTGTAACATAAACCTTTACCTCTTTGGTAACTTATGAATTACAATCCCAATGAATGGAATAACACAAAATGAAACATTAAATACCATGTTGATAAATTTTTTCATGACATAACATATAAATTTTTCATTATATATACCTCACAAAATATCTATGCGGTCAATGTGGCATATGTCTCATTGAAGTAAAAGTGAGATGAGAAACTCTTACATTTGGTATAATTTCATTTGTATGTATATGTACCTCCTGTATAATATTAATATATTTAAAATAAATATATTATAGAGAAATAATAATATATTTTATATCATATATAATTTAGTTATAGTGTTTTATTACCCATTTATTAATAATTATTTGTTTAATTCACTTTTTTCATGTGATAATTGCTTCGTTTTTCATGTACGTTTTGGTTCAGTAATATTATTTATTTTAATAAAAACATGGATCAATAATTTAATAATATTAAAAATTATTTAAAAATAATATATAATCATTATATAAGTATTTATAATTTTCCATTAAATTTACAGATGGGAAATTAAGTTACATCATTCATGGAGATGGTAGGTCGTACATACACATAAACACTATTTCCATTTTCCAAAAGAATGAGTGTTATAATTGTAAATAATATTTCACATTATAAGACCATTATTATATAAAATATTTCATTTATTTTAATTATATATATTCTTATTTTTATTCATTCCAATATAAAATGAAAAACATTTCACATCACTACTTAGAGGCAGTAGTCTACACGTATACACGAGCGATGTTATTGTTCTCCAACTGATTGGAAAGAAAGAAGGTAAATATTAAAATATAATTCCAAATTAAAATTAATTCCATGTATATCATATAAATATGTTAAATCCATTATTATAAATTTTCATGATAAGTGGTAATGGAAAATGAATTACATCGGTTTGCAAGACAGTAGTCTACCATACACATTATCGATGGTTTTGTTTCCCATTTCATGTAAGGGGAGATGTATATAAATTATTCAATTAAAATAATAATATATTTTCATATTTTATATACATTTATAATTATTACTAGATATATAGTGAATATTTGAAGGAATTGTAATAATACATAATACGAAAATGCATGGTTTGGAACATTACCACCTCTTTAGACAACCACTTTAATTTCATACCTAGAGATATCCTATGTTGGAATTATGATAAAACCAAGGAAAATATGTTGTGTAAATGGATTTAAATAATATATTTTTTTATTTATTTATTTAACCAAAAAAATTTGGACTCTGAATAAAAAAATGCAGGGTTTTCCTTTTATAAGTGCGAGACATGAAATTGTTAGAATTTTTTAAAATAAAAAGTGATACCCACATTATTCACATTCCAAAAGGCTAAAAATGGGTCATTATTGAACCATATAATATATAATATTCAATAATTCCTTAAAATGTGAATTTTAAATGTTTCTAGGTCATTTTAACCCTTACCTTTTTAGTTTGACCACAGGTAAACTCATTATAACCTTAACCGTGGTAATTTATTTTCACTGTTTTTAAAATTAATTATGAAAAAATTAATTTTTTCCTTATTATATAATATTAATTATTATGATTCAAAATATGGAATAAATTCTTCAAAATTAAATTCGATGAAGTGGAAGAATTTAATTTAAGATTAATCTTATAGATGCTAAGAAAAGACGACTTTCCAAAGTAAAAGTTTACAAAAGTATAGAAAGTTTTAATATCATAATTCAATATTTAATTTATTAAAATAATCTAAATTTTATTTATTATAATATTATTTAACTTATTTTACATTTAAAATAAATTTAAAATAAAAATTCACCTTTTAAATGCTTTAAATGAAAAGCCAATTTTCAATAAAACAGATTATTTTCCACTATTCATCAAAAAATTAATCTTTTCAAAAAAATCACATTAATTATGTCTAATATATGAATAAAATTTTATTTAAATAATTAATTTAATATTTTAAAATAAAAATTATCAAATTTAAAAACATCAGTTTTAATGTATGTTTGAAAATTCTTTTTAAAAAATAATGTTTTTCTAAAACCAATTATTTTTCATCAAATGATTGTTATTTTATTTCTAATTAATAGATAAACATACAATTTGTTTTATACATTTCTAATACATATAATTTTAATTATTTATTTCTTACAATTTACACCATCCAATTTAACTTTTAGTTTAAAATGGTATTCTAAATTATGGTTCATTTAGACCCAAGGATGCATGTACCAGAAGATATTGAAAAAATTAAATTAAATGGGATATATTTTTAGTATTTATTAATATTGGTGTTATGTGTCATATATGATTTAATAAAAAATGTTATTATTTATTAATATTTGGGTTTTTATTCCCCTCAACATCAATAAATGTGTCTTCAGAATTTGAACTTAAGGTCAGAAATCAATGTTTTCCATCTTAAAATACCATTGTTTAAAACCCACATTGTCTAAAGGATAAATAAAAATTACTCTTAAAATTGGTAAATTGTTATAAAAAAATTATCCAGAATAAAGCACAATTAAGTATCCAAGTGCGATAACATAGTTAAAAATTGAAAATATTGACATGGATGAAAAGTGTAAATAATTATGTCAAGTGATCGAGTTCATTGATCCTAAAAAATTGAATGATAAATTGAAAAATAATGAAAAAAAACGATGAGTAAAAAATACATTTATTCATATAATATTTAGGTAATAGGATCATTTTTTTTAATATAAACTTCCTCGAGTTGAGGGATTACTTTATCATAATATAGAGCACTAAAAAATATACTTGTTATTTCATCCTTTGTCGGTGCATCAATAAGTTTCCACATCATTAATTACTCAAATAAATGAGTATCCAAGATTGAATTTTTATCCCAATTGAACTTATTTAAACTTTTAATAGTTCCTTAAATCTATACAAAGTTAAACATCCTTTTATATGCATCTAAATATTTACCAACAGAAAAATGGATAGCACGAGTTATCCAATACAATTAATTAATCTCTAAACCATTACAATAACATCCAAAGGTAAACTCAATCCACTTCATAAGTATTTATCCATAAAATATTTTAAGTAAAAACAATTTCATAACAACAAAAACATCACATAGGCTAGTGTTAGGCATTATTCCCTTATCATCCTTTAGTTATGAGTTTAATCCCTAAGGCATTACAGATGTGACGGTTTTTCAATAGGCATGAACGTTTCAGTTTTTACAAAACTGGATTATTACAATTATTATAACAATAAAAAAAATTTAATAACCCATAATTACCTTAAAATAAAATATAATATTAACATTAATGGTTACCAAAAACATTATACTTATGTCCAAAAAATGTAATGTCTATATTACATAAATAACATTTTATAATAAAATATATACTAATCTCAAGGGTTTTATTACCATGAATGTATCATTAAAAATATTTAATATAAATAAAATCCCATGACATAAATCCAAAAAAGGGGGTGTTTTATACATTTAACTTGTGATCAACCTTAAAATCATGGACCCATGATGGAATCAATAACACTTAATTAATTTTTATATGAAGACATATATACTCCAAAGTTAACATAGTACTGAGATGTTTCATGATTCTTATAACCAAAATAAAAATGTTAAAAATAATTCTAAAATATAGTTATTGAATCCAAATACACAGTTACATTAATCATTCCACTTTAACTACATTAATATCCTAATATATACCTCTATTTCTTAGCAACTTCTAGGTTTTGTTCCCATTAAACTTAGGGAATCAATTTTTTTTGAGTTTCCCATATCCTTATAAATTAAACACTAAAAATTATATGATTTATTATTTTACTTGAAATAATTAGCTTGATTTCCTTTCTCTCCACACTTGAATAAAACTAACATTTCCTTTAATTAAGTTCTAAGGTGTTTCATTTCACAATTATCACATGTTTTAAAATCCTTCTTTCCCTTTTTCCCCATATCTATTTTTTTTCTACCATATTATTAACCTCTTTCTTACCTTCAAATTCAAAAGACTTTCATAATTATTTCCTCATATTTAAATCACATGATAACATTTCATCATATGGTAATATTTTTCTAATACTTGTTCCCTTTGACGGATTGGATTAATCCCTTTAAGGAAATAGATACAATTTAGAATATATATATATATATTCTGAAGTATTCCTTTCTATCCTTGTGATGTTTTTATTATAATTAGACACATTTCCCTCTTCTGTTTGAATTGGACATATGAATAGTATATCTAGATCCACTTGTTTATCATGAGGGATATATTTTTCATTGAATATTATATTAAAATCCTCCCACTCCATGATTATTATTTCTTATTTATCCTTAGTGTTTTGAATTAGTGATCACTAATGATCTTCATCTCTTGGGATATGTTAAAATTCTATGAAAACTTTCTCTCTTTCATTACATTCCAAAGAGAGAAATATCTTCTCTCTTAAAGTTATCATTTTCTCAACTAAAAATTATTTTTTTATCACATTAAATATTAGATGTTATTGATGTATGATGTGACCTAACATTGTTACACCATGTGGGGAATTGGAAGGTTACTCCCCATGAGCAAGGATTTCACTCTGGACCTAATTCAACTACCCAAATATGGTTATTATTTGACGATTTCTCCATATAGTTCTATCATCATCTTCATAATCATTCCTATGAGAGAAATACCTACATAGAATATATGCAATGATATAGTTATTGTTCCATCCTCTAAGAATAACTTCTAAACAATATAATACACTAGATTAAATCATTAAATTATGAAACATAATGTATAATCCCAAAAATAGTGAGATAGTTAATATAAATTAAAAAATTTATGCATGGATAATCACATAATCATAAACATCGTTACTATGGGAATATTTTAAAATCAAGAAAATATTTTTAAATAATTTATAATTGTTTTATAGAAAATTGGAGTTATCCTAATCATATCCTCTAGGAGTGGAAAACCATATGTATATTATGGCCCATTACCATACACCAGGTGCTGATAGATTCAAATCCCAATGCATCATTTTTATAGTTATTATCCATATTTAAAATGTTTTCTAGGAAACTTCAACTTGTTGTATCTAGAGAGGGATACATTGCTAGTAAAAAACTGATAATCTCTTTCACAGTAAAACCTAGGGATATTATTCTATACTAATCCTCAAAGACTATCGTAGTGTTATTTTATTTATTCTATTTATTCTTAAATATAGTTTATAGGGTTTCTAAAAAGAATTATATGATGCCAATTGTAAAATCACAACCTTAATTTCCAAGAGTTGGTGATCACATTTTTACATTGTCACCAGTTACAAAGAATTTCATCTCAATGGACCGAATATTTTAGTGGAATTGGAAAACTATAAACATACTAGAAATCACATATTATAATTGAAAACATAAAATATAGCATAGTATTTTATTTTATTACAAAATTAAACCATTATCATATCCTTGCATATCAATCAGAATACACTTCTTGGAGTCTTAGGGAAAAGGAAACAATAGGAAGGGGTGATCTCTAATTCTATATAAGGATATACTTATACCAGAATCTATAATTAATAAATATGTAATTATAAGTATTAAATGGTAAATATCTAAAACACATGGAATTTAATCAATGATATGACTTTGAAGAATAACATGTAAGGTAATAAGTTTTGATAAAATAATTCTATATACATAGTCACAAGATCTTGGAACTTAACCATGGATTATATAACTAATTGAATAATAAAATGGACATCAATAAATAATCATATAATGAGGGAATGGATATTGTAGACATCATAATCATACTGTTATGTCTTTTTTCCATGAAATAATATATAAATGGGTAAGGCCTCAGCCAAAAACCCATTCTTTTTTTTCTCATGAGACATACTGATACATTGAGAGGCTATACTGGGCCCCACCCGTCACTAAATAAGTCCAATTCATTCCATGTATCAAATTCTGTAAGCATAATAAACATATAAATTGGAACAAAAAACTATCATATGAAATTTTTATACATTCCACAATCAATAAACATAATCATATACCATTCATTATAATATGGAGAATGGTATTAAAATTGTCCATCCCTAGATAAACTAATCATTAAAACAGTAGAAATAACAAGGATGATATGATTTCATCTATTTCACAATCATTCATAATTGAAATTATTTTTTTCTTCATTTATGATTTTATATACCATAAAAATGCGACTCAAAAAATTCGTGAGGAAAATATACTTTTCACATAGAAATTCACATAAAACCCAAAAAAATCTATAATTTTAAGAGAAATAATTTCATTAAAAATATCACTATAAACAAGTAAAGAAATCATAAAATAATTTATTTTTTAGTGAGGTAAGTAATTATTTAGATTATGTATTAGTTAAAAAACAACACTTTCACACTATTGTAAAAATTCTAGAAAGTGCCTTTTTTGAAATATGACAGGAAAATTACCTTTAAACCATTTAAAAAAAAATTAAAATGTGGGAAAAAAATATTAAATAAATAATTTTAAGAATGAAAAAAAATAAAACACTTTTTTAAAACATGGATATGGAAGAAAAATGATCTTCGACTGAAGAGAAAAATGAAGTTGGTTTTCTTTAAAAATAATAATTTTGTATCTTTTGTTCTTAAAGAGAGTTAAATGGGATTAAAACTCATATTCTAAGGAAATAACTATATAATAATACAATTCACGAGTTTCAATAAATATAGATCATAATATTTCATCATTGGATACTTAATCATGAATAATCTCGATAAATAATGAGATAGTATCATAAAACTTTACCAGTTTGGTAAATTCTGAATTATAATCACCATTAAAGGAATAAATTCAAATGAAACTTTAAAGTCCATTAATAAAAATTTATTCCTGATATAAAATATAAAATTGGATTTATTTACACAAAAAAAATAACTATGTGGTGAATATGGCATACATATCAAGGATATAAATGTGAGATGAGAAACTCTTACCTCAGGTCCGATTTTGTTTGAATGTGTCTGTAACTCCAATAAAATATATATATATATCATACATATATTAAATAATACTCATCATATATTCCGTACTAAATTTTACTTCTTTATAGTCTTTTATACACCTTTTATCAATAATTCTTCGTTAAAATGACAGTTTTTGTTGTTAATTACGTCATTTTTTCATAAATGTTTTGGTTCAGTAATTTTTGTACATTCACATTGATCATGGTTTGATAATATAAAAATATTTTAAACATGATATAAATATAATATTTGATAAATATTTTATAATTACTTATAATATTCCATAAATTTTAGAGATAGAAAATGAGTTACACCATTCATAGAAACAGTTGGCCAAACATACGCAAGAACATTGTTTTTATTTTCCTATAGAAATAATTTAAGAAAGGTGTATAATATTTTAACATTATATAACCATTATTATATAAAATATTTAATTTATATTCATTAAATATATACATAATACTATACTTTTCTAAATTAAATGAAAAAAATTATACATCGCAGTGTGGAGGGGGTAATCGTCACGTACGCACAAGAAACATTATTGTTTTCCAACAGATAATAAGGTAAGAAGGTATATGAGGTGTTATAATTAAATAATAGTATTAACTAAATATATATAATTGAAATAGTTTAAATCCATTATTATATCCAACCGTGAGATGTGGTCTTAGAAAAAGAATTACAATAGTTCGTGAAGGGGTACTCTATTGTAGACACAATTGATGGTTTCATTTCCCATTTGATGAAAGATAAAATGGATATAAATTATACCACTAAAATAATAACATATAATTATGTTTTATATTATATTGTTATTATTTCAACAAATTTTTACAAGATGTTACAAATATATAAAAATATGTAAAAATGAAAATGCATGGTTTCAAACTCAACATCTTCTTCGGACAACATCTAATGTTTTATACCTATGCCATCCTAAATAGGATTTATGATCAAAATAGGGTTGATAGGATCTGGGTAGAGATTTAAATAATATATTATAGTATTTATTATTATCTATAAGTATCTTTTATGGTAAATAATAGAGTATATGTGCAGACTTTTATAAGTGTGGGAGTGGACACACTTGAATTTTTTTAAAAGAAATGGTGATACCAACATTTTTCCCATGTGTTGAGGATAAAAAATGGATAATTCTTGAACTGTGAATAATATATGTTATAAATACGTTAATAATAGATTAATGTTAAATGTGTATGCATCATTTAATCCCTTATATTTTTATTTTAACCCCCCTAGTATACCAATTTTAACGTTAACCGAGGTAATTAATTTATAGTGTTTTTACTAATAATTATGAAAAAAATTACATTGAAATTATTATATAATATTACTTATGAAAGATCAATATATTCAATCTATTTTTCCAAATTAAATTCCCAGATGTGAAATAATTAAATATAAAATTAATCTACAAATGCAATGAAAACTATTTTTCAAAGTATGTTTTTTAATAAGTATAGAAAGTTTTATTATCAAAATACAATATTAAACTGATAAAAATAGAAATAATTTTATTTATAATAATAAAATTTAAGTAATTTAATATTTAATACTATTTTAAAATAAAATATAACTTTTAATTCATTAAAAAGGCGTTTTAAAAAAACTGTATTTTCACTGTTCATTCAAAAAAATTTCATTTTAGAAAATTATCCAAAATTCACTATAAGATAATTTTTAAAATATGATTTAAAAAATTGATTTATTTTTTGAAAATAAATCTTCTAAAAGTGAAAAAAATTAATTTTCATTTTTGTGTGCAATGACAGATGAAACTACGTTTTAGAAAAATACTATTTTTCAGGAAATAATTCATATTTATTCAAATCATTCTTATATTATATTTAATCAATAGGTGACTATTGAATCTATTTTACAAATCTATAAACCATATAATTTTCAAAATTCACTCAGCCATATTCATACACCCAATTTAATGGATATGTTATAACGATATTATATATTATGGATCATTTAGACTTTGTGCCGCGTATACCGAAAGATATCAAAGAGATTAAATTTAATGATATATATTTAATTAGTTATCTAAGATCAGTATTGTGTGTCTCATATGATATAAATCAAAGTGTTATTCTTTTAGAATCTCTGGGTTTTGCATCTATCTGTTATTTTATTTATTTTTATTTACTTTTGAGTCTTAAATTTTATCTCTATTTTTGAGTGGTTTTTTATTGAAATTTTCTGCTTTTGGGAATAGAGTTCATATTGAATTTTGTAGGAATTATTAGTAAAAGTCATGATGAAACCATTTTATAGGCTCTACAGTATTAATAAACTCAAATTTCATGGTCAATGTTAGGTTTTTTTAACCATGCAGCATGTCTATGCGAAATAATCCAGGATCCCAATAGAGGGCACATGGTTGGTGCACAGTTTGGAAAACCATGCCATCAAAACATGAAAACTTCCAAAATTTATTAAAAAAATTATTTTTACTCATTTACCCTTTCTCAATTTAATCTTTAATCACATCTATATTCCCCCACAAGGCTTTCATGACTCCATGAGGCCCTCTCCTATTCGCTCCTCCTCTACCTTGGGTGATTCCTTAGTGAATATTTAAGTTCTACACCTAATTCAAAAAGGTGGACCCTTCATATATTCATCCATTACTTTTTTCCTTCTTTATATTCTCAAATTATTTTATATTATGAACTTATTGAAAGAGGGTTTCATTATTGAAGGGTTTTATATTAGAGTATCTTATGTATTAGTTTTTTAAATGTCATCCTTAGTCTCTTAGAACTTCTTGGACAATGTCATGGTGTATTAGCACTATGATCTGAAAAGGTGAAGAAATTAAAGGTAGGTGGTCCATAAATTATCTCTTTAAATCAATAAATATAATTTATTAATTATTTTTGTTGGACTCATCTGGTTTTAATGCTCAAAAATCATGTTCAATGTTGTTTCATTTTATTTCATTATGTTTATGTGTAGTCTTAAGCTATTCTATATTGTATTACTTCAGAATACTGGTTACAAATATTTAACTAAGTTTGAGTCACCCTTAGGTGAACTCATAGTAACCAGTCAGAGAAATCAAAGTCATCGATTGAAAATATTTGACTACATATGAGTCTCCATTTAGGTGAACTAATAGTCATCGGTTAGAGGACTCACAGTCACTACTCAGTATGTAAATTTGTAATGTATGAGTCACTGTTACAGTAATCCACCATTCCAGAATTTTCAAAAAGTACTAGACACCGTTGATATTGTCTAGTCACTAATGCATCAACTTACCGATCTAGAATTTTCACGAAGGACCAGTCACTATTAAAGTGTTCTACAGGTTCATAATTTTTACAAAGGACTATACATCATTGAATAAACCAACCAGACATGAATTTTAACAAAGTCTAAGACACCATTATTAAGACACTATTAAAAGATAAAGGAAAAGTCATCGCTCCAATTTCACCATTCATAAGACACTGTTCGAAGACAAAGGAAAAGTCATCACTCATGTGACACTGTTCCTAAGACACCGTTCTGAGACAAAGGACAAGTCATCGATCATGTTTCACCACTCATGTGGCATAGTTACAAAGATAGTCATTTCTTCCAGTACCTTTTAAATTAAAAATTATTACTAATGGTCATATTTGAGTTATTTCATGATATAGATTTTATTAAGTATTTTTTTCAGATAATATTAATGACCTTGTTAGAAGACATTATGGGGTATAAGGTATATGAACATGACAGAAATCATGCTCTTTTTCAGCCCCTATAGAATAAAAAGGAAAACATCTGAGGATAAAATAAGATGAGTTGGACAAAATTGAAAAATGATAAATAAAAATAAAAAATCTACACACAAAGAGAATAACACACATCCTATTAGGTTTAGACATGGAAGAACTTATTGTGAACCAAAGTGAAAACATCCTTTTAGCAACAAATCAATGTGAAGAGGACTTCTAAGGACCTACTCACCTAACTAGAAATCAAAACAAAGAGTATCCACGACACTCTATTTTTTTGTGTCTATTACTAGTAGTGGACTTGAGATTTACACTTGTTACATCCATGAGGTCTAGTAGAATCAAGCACAACACACGTATCATTTCAAACCCTTTATCATTATTTCTTCTCTATTGTGTAAATTTTTAATATTATTTTGGGCACTATGTGTACCTATATCATAAACACACGCTATCTCTTGAGCTAAACAGGAGGATATAATCTATCCTCAATCACACATCTTTATAAACCATTTTCCCCTGTATAACTGTGTAAGAAGACTCCGTGTGGATTGGTTATATTTTGTTACCGATGAATAACTGTGGTAGAGGTATAGTTGACCTGGATAGACTTTTGTGATAATGTGAACTTTGATCTAAGGTGTGGATCAAGTTTATTAATATAAACCACTTTATGGAAGGTGATCACCAAGTGGATAAGATTAGTTCTTTACAAGAGACTGAACCTATAATTTTTAAATCCACTGTGTTATTTCAATTTTAGGTCTATTGTCCCTTTTTTCTTATGTATACTAGAAAAAATTACATCATAATGATAGTTGATCATAAAAGTTTTTGTATTTGAATTTTATTTGGTAGACTAAATTCAAAAGTTAAGATAATTATTCAAAGTATTTTAATTGAGAACTAATTAGTCTTTAAGAATTCATTCAAACAATTAAATCTTTTATAAATTTTCTACTTTGATTAACTGGCTAGAGTATGTTTTAATAGGGGGTTTTAAAAAAAATGTTTTAAGACGGAATTTTATAGAGGAACTCAATTCACCCATTTATTAAGTGTCCTACACTGACCAAAATTTGGTATCAAAGGTTGTTTGGAATATTTTTCAAAAACCATTTTCAACCATGATTTTAGTTGAAATTTTAAAGATCACTAAATTTATATTAGTTCAAAATTTTTATTTCCTTAAAACTCTATTCCATTCTTTAATATGGATAATATACATCAATGTGTTGATACCAATATATATCTTTATTTCAATGGTACTAATTATTTCTAGTGAAAAATAATAAATAAAATGCACTAAAAAGTATGCATTTGGATGTTTGGACCATAATAGAAGAAAAATATGAAATATCAAAAACCCCATGAACTACCTAGAGTGAAGCTACAAAAGCTGCTTAAAATAATAACTATATATATATATGAAATCTATGGTGTGTTTTTTGCACGATGAATAATTTAATAGAATATCTTTCTATAAATATGCTTATGAAATTTGAGATACTTTAGTTATTTCACATGAATGAACCACTAATGTTAATGAAATGAGACTAAACACATCTACTATTAAATTTGATAATTTCAGAATGATGTCTGATGAACCTATTTATAACATGTATCTCAGGTTCAATGAGATTTTAAACACTATAATCTCTCAAGGAATGATTTTTACAACCATGGAAAAAATCATGTGAATTATTACATGTTTACTAGACAGATGGAGAGGATCCTTAGTGACAATTAGAGAATCTTGTGATATTAGTACATTTCTAGTAAAGGAACTAATAGGTAGACTAATTATGTATGGGGAATAGTTTAAGGTCAACAAATAAGAGTATGATGAACCAAAGAGAAAGTTAGTGTCTTAAAAAACCACTACTTCTAAACATAAAGAAAATGAGAAGGCACAAACTCATTCTGAGAGTTCAAGCAATGAAGAATCCACATTTGATAGGGATGAATAAGTGGCTCAAATATCCATAAGATTCAAAAATTTATATAGAAGGAAGAAAATTTTCAGAAATCCCAACTAAAAAGATTTATTTGGCAATAAGTGAATTTGGGAAAAAAATTGTAAAAGAAGTGAAAATACTAATGAAATAGATTTTTATGAGTGCAAGAGGAAAGGATATATAAAGGCTTATTTTCTAAAATTAAAATACAAAAATAAATATGAAGATAATGATATATGATACAAAAAGGAAATGAAGGCCACATGGAGTGATTCAGAGGACATTTCATGTGACTCGAAGTCATCACATGATGAGAAGGGTGAAAATATAATATGTGTTTTGTGAAAAAAATATCATCTGAGGTAACACTATAATCACTTATAGAAAATTAAAACTTTTATTTGTTGAGTCAATAAGGTTTTCCTTATGACTTTTCCATTCCTTCTTATTCTGAAAATCACAAACACCTTATACTTAAGGAAATATAAATTTTACCTTCACAAGGAAAATTTACCCTAACGTAGATTTTCTTATACATAGACATATTTTGTTCTTAAGTAAAAAAAACAGATTCATACCCAAAATACGGGAGCCAGATAATGTAAATATTTGGGGCATTCTATTTTTAGGATCTGAATTTTGGATGTGAACTGTAATGCAGTTCCAATCCGAATTCTGGACTCCAAAATTTTACTGGTTCGACTCCGAAATCTTAAGCAGTTCGAATCTGAACTCTTAAGCAGTTTCACTCCAAACTCTTATGAAGTTCGACTCTGAACTATTATGAAGTTTGACTCCGAACTCTTAAACAGTTCGACTCCGAACTCTTATGCAGTTCGACTCCGAACTCTTAAGCAGTTCGACTCCGAACTCTTAAACAGTTCGACTCCGAACTCTTATGAAGTTCGACTCCAAAATCTTAAGTAGTTCGACTCCGAACTCTGCAAGTTCAGATTCCGATCTCTGGTGAAACCAGACTCCGAATTCCTATAAAACAGAATCCGAACATTTCTTAACATAGACTCCAAATTTCATTTTGGTTAGACTCCGAACTTTTGACTTGCTTACACTCCGAAATATTGATTATCTTTTACTTAGATATGATTCATTTAAAAATGATGTCGTGCATTTAGTTATACATGGTTTGTTATAAAACGACGTAGTTTATTCTGTTTCTAATTAACTGTTGGTTGAGTTACACGTGTATAGGTCCCTCCGAATTTCATGGAAAATATGACCGTTGGAAGAGGGAGCCGACCGTTGGAAGTTTGCCTATAAATAGAAGCTCATTTGAAAGAACTCATGAAGAAGTTGATAGATCTAGAAACCACATGCTGTTAAGGTGATTTCTAGAGAGAGAAGCTTTTCATGCTTTGTGCGTACTGAACTGCTCATTCAGATTGCTTTGTGCGACTCCGAATGTTGGTGATTACATTCGAGGACTTCCAGGTATAAGAAGACAGAGGTGCCGACTACCTTGAAGTTAGAGGGCTTCCTTGCTGAGGAATACAAAGGTTCCAACTACCTTGAAGTTGAGGGCTTACGGGGATAGCAAGACAGAGATTCCTATCTTCTTATTGAGGGATTACCCTGGTGTGGGTAAGAAAGACTTGCTTGAAAGTATAAATCAAGGGACCTTTATCCAAGGTTGTTGGATACCCTTCTCTTTGGGTTAAAAGATTCATATCTTGTTACTTGTAGTTTTACTACTAGTGTTTTCCGCTACACTTTTTTTTAAGGAAGGTATAGTCTTCTTAAATTTCCATACACATGTACTCTGGTTAGTTTAGATTCTATACGCTTTAAGGCAGAATCTTATTTTGTAAACCTTGGTTCCAATTCTCTAGTTGGTGAATAGAGGTGTTGTGAATTTTCTTAGTTTAACTTTGTTAAACATAGTTTCTTTCCTTGTCTAAGGAAAACATAGTTATCCGTAACCAACTTTAAAGGTTCCAAAATAATTTTTAAAGTATACAATTCACCCCCTCTTGTATATTGAGCATCTATATCGTTATTTTGATCCTACAATTGGTATCAGAGGAGGTCTTTGAAATACTTATACTCACATATAAGTTTTTATTGCTCAATTTTTATTCCGAACTTTGTCATTTCGAACTTTGTCATTCTGAACTTTGTCATTTCGAACTTTGAGGTTACCAACTTTTTTCTACTAACTATTTTGGTTTCCAAGTTTTGATTATAATGGCAGGAGTCAATGTTGGTTCTATTGAAAATCTAGACCCTACAAGACCACCAATCTTTGATGGTAATGACTATGAGTACTTGAGAGATCGAATGAAGACTTTTATTATCAATACTAGAGTAGATAAATTCGTTATGCTTACTGGTGATTATAAAATTCCTGATAAGGAAGTTAGAACTTTCACTAACCATGAAAAGAAAGAGTATCAAATCAATTATAAGGTACGCAATACTTTAATTTTTTCAATGAATAGAAATATATATAGCCAAATTTCTTCCTGTGAAGCAGCTAATTGTATCTAGAAGAAGTTAGAGGGTACACATTTTGGCAATTCTAAAGTTATTGAAACTAGGAGAACTATGCATAGAGATGAATACAATGGATTCAATTTTCCGTATGGTGAACCAATTTGCAAATTTCAACATAGATTTATGACTATAGTCAACAGCTTATAGTCTATGGGAGAAAAAGGGTTAAATGATGAAGCCCTTGTGGATAAGATAATTGATATTATGCTCAATGAGTGGGAATCAAAGAGAACAGATATAGATGGGAACAGGAAGGTCACTCAAATTTCTCTTGATGATCTATTTGGAAATTTTCTCCAATATGAAACAAGAATGAAGAGAGATACTGATAACATCAAAAAGAAGAATGGGAATGGTACTGTCGCTTTTACAGCAACATCAAATCATATGAAAGCTAATACTTCTGAGAGAGTAACTAGATCCAAGTCTAAGAAAGTTAGCATCCAATCCGAATCTAGTGAGAGTGAAGTGTCTGAGAATGAGTTAGAAAATCTTGCTCGAAGGATGAACAAGATAACTGTCCAGAGAAATTTTCAGTCCAAGTATAAGAAAAAGGAAAGGAGAGATAGGAAAAATGGAGAAGTTACTTGTTATGAATGCAAGAGAGCTGGACATATTAGACCATATTTTCCCTTGTTAAAAAAGAAAGAAAGGAAAGAAAGGCATTCTGAGAGGAATAGAAATAAGTAATACAAAACCAAAGCTAAGAAAGTTCTGAAAGAAAATGACACCTGGAGTGCCAGTGGTGGTGACTCTTCAGATGAATCTTCTGATTATGAATCTTCAGGAAAGAAGAATCTTGGTCTTATAGCCAGATTACCTATAAAAAATAATTGTTTTATGGCTAATGTACGAAATGATGAATCATTGACCAATGTTTTTTAAATTCTAATGATAGAAAATATTATAACTCTTCAGATGAATAATCCTCTTCTGATGACGAAAATACTTTACCTACCTATGAAGAAGTTTCTAGGTTTGCTGAACTCCTAGAGATTGAGAATTCTAAACTCAATAAAAAACTTGATAAGTAAAACTCTAGGAATTCTATTCTTAAAAAAGAAATATCAGATCTTACTAAAGATCTTGATAGGAAAAATTCTGATTTTATAAATATTTCAAAAAATATTGAGGAAGTAAGTTCTGAGAAGAACAAACTTTCTGGAGAGTTAGAAAAAGTTATCTCTAAGGAAAGTATCTTCGAGCCTATCTCTAGTTCTAAATCCAATGATTTTGAAGATAAAAACTTGGTTATAAAACTCAAGTCTGAAATTTTTTCCTTAAGGAGGTGTTTATCAAACCTTACCCATGGTAAAGAAAATTTTGATAAAATGTATTCTCAAATACGACCTTTAAGAAACAAATCTGGATTTGGTTATACCCATGCAAAACCAAATTTTAGTAACAACTACTTTGTTCCACAAAGTGCCCCATTTTGTACCAAGTGTCAATGTGGTGGTCACTGGGCAAAGAATTGTTCTTTAAATGAAACCCAATCTCTAGGTTTTCATAAATCCTATTTCTCTAAGAAAGTGTGGGTTCCTAAAATTTTGTTATCTGGAAATCTCGGATCCAAGCAAGTTTGGATTCCGAAAGTCTAATTATTTTCTTGTTTTCAGGAAGATAGAGGAAGTACCAAAAACTATACATGGTACATGGATAGTGGATGTTCCCGGAACATGACTGGTAACAAAATCTATTTTGAGAAGATTATCAAAACGAAAGGAGGAAAGGTAACTTTTGGAGATAATGCTCAAGGAGAAATTGTTGGTATTGGTAATATTGTTCTTCTAGGTAAAACTTTGATTTCAAAAGTTTTATTTTTTAAGGGTCTTAAGCACAAACTCATTAGCATAAGTCCGTTATGTGATGAAGGGTACCTTGTGAATTTTAGGAATGATAAGTGCTTAATACACAATTCCAAGGAAGGATTTATTCTCTCAGCCAATAGGCAAGAGAATGCTTAAACTTTGAACTTAGAAGACCTTAGGAGCCAAGATTTACCTTGCCTAAGTGCAATGGAAGATCATTCCTGGTTATGGAATAGAATATTAGGTCACTGTAACCTTAGAAACTTATGTAAACTCTCTAATAAGAAACTAGTTAAGGATCTACCAGAGCATAGATTTGATTCTTCTAAAGTTTGTGATCTTTGTCAAGATGGAAAGCAACATAAATCTAGTTTTAAATCAATTGGTGAAGTCTCAACGAATGATGCATTTTAGTTAGTGCACATGGATCTTTTTGGTCCAACACAAACTAGAAGTATTGGAGGAAAATAATATGTGTTTGTTCTAGTTGATGATTACACCAGATTTACTTGTGTCTATTTTCTAGCAAAGAAGTCTGAAGCTTTTTATTATTTCAAAAGTTTTAGAGCACAAGTTAAAAATGTGAAAAAACTTTTTCTAGAAACTATTCATAGTGATCATGGAGGAGAATTTCAAAATTATGATTTTGAAACTTTTTGTAGTAGAAAAGGTATTACTCACAATTTTTCAGCACCTTGAACTCCTCAACAAAATGGTGTAGTTGAAAGAAGAAATAGAATTCTTCAGGAGATAAATAGAACCATGTTGAGTGAATATTCTATAGGTATACATTTCTGGGCTGAAGCTGTAAGTACTGCTTGTTATACTATAAATCGAGTTTTGATTAGACCTTTTCTTAATAAAACTCTTTATGAATTATGGAATGGTAGAAAACCAAGACTTTCCTACTTCACGGTTTTTGGTTGCAAAGTATTCATTCGGAATACTAAAGATAATATACATAAATTCACACCAAAATCTGATGAGGGAATTTTCTTAGGCTAATCCACAACTTCTAAGGCATATAGAGTTTTCAATAAAAATACTTGTACTGTTGAAGAAATAGTGCATGTAAAATTTGATGAGTCAAATCCTTTTGTTTTTAAACCACCCCAACCAATATCCTTGGATGTGTTTTCAGAAACTAATTGTCAACCTTTGATAGAAGATCCTTCTGATAAGGAAAATGTTCAAGAAGATACTTCTGAAACATTTACCCCAGAAAACTTTCTACCCTATGTTGATGAACAGACTTTACAAAACCCAAATCAGGTGTTTCCTAAGAATCATCCCAGTGATAGCATCATTGATGATATAAATCAACCTGTAAGGACTAGAAGTTCCTTAAGAAATGAAGTAGAAAATCTAGCATTTCTTTCCCAATTAGAACAAAAAAGCACTGATGAAGCTTTAGGTGATGATGATTGGATCAAAGCTATGCAAGATGAACTAAATGAATTTGAAAGGAACAAAGTCTGGACCTTGGTTGAAAGACCTAAGGAAACTTCTGTTATTGGAGTTAAATGGGTCTTCAAAAACAAGTGTGATAAAAATGGAGTCATAGTAAGGAATAAATCTAGACTCGTTGCTAAAGGATATAATCAGCAAGAGGGAATAGACTATGAAAAAACCTATGCACCAGTATCTAGACTTGAATATATTCATATTCTACTTGCCTTTACAGCATTATTCAATTTTAAACTTTTTCAAATGGATGTGAAATGTTCTTTTATTAACGGTTATGTTCAAGAGGAAGTTTTCGTTGAACAACCTCCTGGCTTTGAAGATACAAAACATCCTGATCATGTTTTTAGACTTACCAATGCTTTGTATGGTCTTAAGCAAGCCCCACGAGCCTGGTATGATCGACTCACATGATTTTTGCTTCAAAATAACTATGTTAAGGGAAACGCAGATCCAACCATTTTTATAAAGAAATATAAGAAAAAATGTTTTAATTGTTCAAATTTATGTTGATGACATCATATTTGGTTCAACTCAACAATCTTTAACTGACTCTTTTGCAAGTCTAATGAAATCTGAGATTGAAATGAGTATCATGGGTGAGTTAACTTTTTTCCTTGGTTTTCAAATTTCTCAAAAACCATAAGGAACCTATATATGTCAACATAAGTATATTAAAGATCTTCTCAAAAAGTATGGTTATGACAATACTAAAAGTATAAGTACTCTCATTGGTACCTCAAACTCTTTAGATCTTGATGAAGCTGAGAAACCAGTAGATCAAACATCTTTTAGAGGTATGATAGGAAGTCTACTTTACTTAACAGCTAGTCGACCAGACTTAATGTTCTCAGTGTGCTTATGTGCAAGATATCAATCCAATCCTAAGGAATCTCACTTAAAGGCAGTAAAAAGAATTTTTTACTACCTAAAGGTAACCATGGACCTAGGATTATTTTATACTTCTGGAAATGATTTTATTCTAAAAAGATTTTCAGATGCTGACTTTGGTGGATGTAGAATGGATAGAAAGAGTACATACGGAACTTGTCATTTCTTAGGAGATTCGTTAGTTTATTGGTCGTGCAAGAAGAAACATTCTTTATTACTTTCCACTACTGAAGCTGAATATGTACCAGCTGGAAGTTGTTGTGCTCAAGTGGTGTGGATGCAACACACACTCACAGATTATAGCCTGAGTTTTACTAAGACTCAAATTTTGTGTGACAACACAAGTTCCATTACCCTAAGTAAGAACCATGCACATCAATCTCATGCAAAACACATAGACATTAGGCATTACTTTCTTAGGGATCACACACTTAAAGGAGATATCATTCTTCATTTTATCAGAACACAAGATCAACTTGCTGATATTTTCACAAAATCTTTACCCTCCAATATATTTGAATACATTAAAAAAATTTTAGGAATGATAATTGTAAGGTAACCATTCTTCATTAACTTCTTGTTGAACAATTCTCATAACAGTAATAAACTCCTTCTTATAGGAGGAGTACATTTGAATGTTAGTGTAACTAAATTTTTTCGAAATCTGTTTTTCAAAATTAGTATAACTAAAAATTTTCGTAGTTAGTTTTTCAAACCTTTTGGAACTGAAGTTTTCAGAATGGAAATTTTTGAAACTAAAATTTCCGGAATGGGAATTTCTGGAACTGAAATTTTTAGGATTGAAATTCTCAAAATAAGAACTTCCGGAATGGAGTTTTTTTCCCGTACTGGAACATCCAGAATAGATATTTTCAAACTAGAGTTTTCGTAACGAGACTTTCGTACTATAACTTTCGTAATGAAATTGTTTTTAAATTTCTTTTTCTACAAGAATAATTTTACCAATTACAAACAATGTTTCTAGCCAATCCGAGAGTTGTGATTTCCTTAATTATAGTTTCGTAAACACATTTTTCTTGCTGGTATTTTCCTAAGTTTTTAAAAGATCGGATTCTAGTTTTCTTCAGATCTGAGTGTTTTCTTTAAAAACCTCAAAAGATCGGAGTCATGTTTTTCTTGCAGTATTGCTTTCAACCGTCAGATCAGATCAAATATTTTTCAACCGTTAGATGGATTTTGGAAGACCAACGGTCACATCCATTGCCTATATAAAGGGGACCCCAAGACTCTTCCCACATCTGTTTTTCAAGCTTTTTCATCTCGAAGCCCTGTTGCTCTTCTTAAGGCCGGTTCCAAACTTTGAAAAGCCGATCCGAATATTTCAGATTTCTTCACTCCGAATGTCTGTTGAAGTAACATATCAATATATGTCGACTGAAAAACCAATCTATAAGTGGTTAGTCTTTAGGGAAAGGTTAGTTCATCCGGATTTCTATAAGCTTGATTCCATTATTTCCAAGAATATAAAGCTGAATGGATGGGAAGATGTCTGCGTAGAAAAGACAAATAAATAGGATCCGGTTTATACTGATTTACTGACCGAGTTCTACGAGTCTGTTTCCTTTCTGATGGAAGATGGCAGAGAGTGGTTTTCTTTCAAGTCTTATGGGAAGACTTATAAGCTTTCCTACACCAAGTCCGCGAGCTTGGTTGGTTTGTCATATGATGGATAATCTGAATTCTGCTCACACAAACTTCCCGATGTGCAAGGAAGTTTTAACAAGGAGAAGGCAATAAAGTGTCTTGGGCTTAAGGATGATTCAACTATCAAGATTGCCCGTCTCACTCCGAACAATATAATTATTCAGCTTTGGGTTGAAGGATTTATGGTTCCAAGAAGAGGTGATAAAGACAATCTGAAGAAAAGTGATATATATGTCTTAGATTTTTTGGTAAATCTAAGAAAGATAAATCTGATGAGGCATGTCTTAGTTACGATCAAGAATATCAAAGAAGGAAATTTGAGAGCTCAGATTATCATTTTATTGCCTTACTATCTTAGCTGATAGTTCAGTGCTTAGAATCTTTCAAGGTTGCCTGAAAATCAAAGATCCGGAATTGCAAGCTCATTCTAGTCAGTGATGATACTCCCAAGAGGATGAAGATGGGTTAATCTAGTGAATCCGGAGAATTTTACCCTCTATCTGTGGAATAGTTTGAATCATCTCTAAAAGAAACACACTCTCCAGAACCATCCAAAAAGCAAATAATGAAGAGAAAGGTTAAGGAAGTTGTTGCTGATGAAGAAATTCCTCAGGCTAAGGAAACTCAATCTGCTCCCCCCAAGCCTAAGAATCAGAAAACATATATGGATGAAGTGGAAGCCAAGTGGAGGGAAGATAAAGAAATGAGGAAGGAAAGGGATCCTCAATTTGGATTGGACCCTACAGAGGCTAAGGCCTTAAAAGAAAAAGATGCGGAGGATCTAGAGAAACAAAGGAAGGAGAAGAAAATGAAAAAGAAGATGTCTGAAGCTAAAGTGGTGTTATATTTGCTGAAAGCTACAGAGCTGGCTTCCAGAATACTTCCCGTTCCAGAAACTTTTGGTGCTGAACCTTATTTACCAGAAACTCCAGCCAAGAATTATGTCTCTCTGGATAGATTCAAGGGTAATGAAATAGTTGAAGAAGCTGAGAAATAAGTTGCTAAAGAAGTTGAGGAAGAAGAAGAAGAATAAGATAAGGAGAGTGAAGATTTTGATACCCTGATCAAGCAAGTACATGACTATAAAGATAAGACTGAATCCTCAAAGTTAGTTACTCCAGGAAAGGGGGATGAGGAAGATAGCAAGCAAAAAGAAGAAGAAGAAGAAGAGAATGTCTTGTATTATGAGGAAGAATCTTATGAAAGGAATTTTCTTAAGGAAGGACAAGAAAAAAAACCAGACGAAGACTAGATCATCCAAGTGTCTGAATCTGAGGAAGTATCCATTAATAAATAACCTACTATGAGAGCTGATAAGGGGAAGAAAACTCTCATGGAGACACCTATAAAATATGTCATTAGGAAGAAAGAGGTTGGTGGCACCTCTAGAAGAAAGTTGGTGCAAGCTGAAGAAGATCAGTCTCTAAGCAAAGTTTCTGATTCGGAATCATCATCTCATGGGCATGATTTTGTGGTTCAGTCTCTGAGAAATCTGGTGGACACAATTACGATTTTTCCAACAATATATTTCAGATGCCAGATGCTGCAACAAAGTATGAATCAGAAATCGGATTCTTTATCCATGTTCATGGATATGTTTGTGAAATTGGAAGCTAAAATGAAAAATTTTCTTATCAATTATGATGTGCATAAAAAGTCCTGCAGTAAGGTAACCAAGTGGTCTAAGAGGGTTGATGAAGATTTAGTTCACTTTGAGAATTTTTAGGCTAAAGTTCAAAATGCTTTTGAAATGGAGGATAAAAAAGGTTAATGAGATTTATGAAAAGTTGACCCAGGATCAAAATTTTTAGAATCAACAGGTCAGGGATCTGAATGGGAAGCTTAACTCAGTATCTCAAAATTGGAAAACTAAAATATATTTCCAGATTGAGTTTCAGCAGAAGATGGAAAAACAAGATGAGATAATAAAGTTACAGAAAGAATCCTTGGAGGCTCAGGTAGAATCTTTAAAAGTCGAAGAAGAAAAGGTAAAATCCTTGGAGAGGCAGCGTGAGGAAGACCAAAGAGACTTGAAGAAACTCAAAACCTTGTTAAAGAAGCTCATTCCGAAGGAAAAGGAAGACAAATGAACCTACTCTGATCTTTTGTTGTAATTGACTTTCTTTGTAAAATTTTCCAACTCTAATGAAATGATTATTGGGTTGGTTGTATCTTGTCATATACTAATGTTTCAGGTACCATATTTTGTTTTCCATTCCCTTCAATTATTTTTGAAAATAACAAAGGGGGAGAAGGAAAAAGAACTACTCCTAAGGATGAGAAAGGAAAATTCCTAAGAAAAATATTCTTAAAGTAAGGGGGAGTTTCCCACTACGAAGTTCTTCATTCTTACAATAATGAAACCTTCACTCTGAAAATTCAGAATACAATCCTTAGTGTTTCAATGCCTAAGGGGGAGTTAGTTGTATTCACTTTCATCCATGAACAAAGGGAGATAAGTGTTTAATTTCAAAGTCTAATGAAAATTTTCAAAGTTCTTATTTTCTTTTTCGTAAGGATGTTTGTGCTTTCCAAAAAGGGGGAGATTTTTGAGTCAATAAGGTTTTCCTTATGACTTTTCCATTCCTTCTTGTTTTGAAAATCACAAACACCTTATACTTAAGGAAATATAAATTTTACCTTCATAAGGAAAATTTACTTTTTCAAGGAAATTTACCCTAAACTAGATTTTCTTATACATAGCCATATTTTGTTCTTAAGAACAAAAAAAGAATTCATACCCAAAATCCCGGAGCCATATAATGTAAAGATTTGGAGCATTCTGTTTTTAGGATCCGAATTCTGGATGTGAACTGTAATGCAGTTCCAATCTGAATTCTGGACTCCGAACTTTTACTGGTTCGACTCCGAACTCTTAAGCAGTTCGACTCCGAACTCTTAAGCAGTTCGACTCCAAAATCTTATGAAGTTCAACTCCGAACTCTTATGAAGTTTGACTCCGAACTCTTAAACAGTTCTACTCTGAACTCTTATGCAGTTCGACTCCAAAATCTTAAGCAGTTCGACTCCAAACTCTTAAACAGTTCGACTCCGAACTCTTATGAAGTTCGACTCTGAACTCTGCAAGTTCAGATTCCGATCTCTGGTGAAACCAGACTCTGAATTCCTATAAAACCGAATCCGAACATTTCTTAACATATACTCTGAATTTCATTTTGGTTAGACTCTGAACTTTTGACTTGCTTACACTCCGAAATATTGATTAGATTTTACTTACACATGCTTAATTTCAAAACGATGTCATGCATGTAACGACCCGAAATTTTGAATAAATCTTGTTTCCTAATTTTATGTGTTATTTTATTTTAGTTTTATACTCAACAAAAATGTTTCATTTGATAACATGAGTATAATTAAAATGTGATCGTTGGGTTTTGACTGTTATATGACCATTGGTCAATATGACCGTTGGAAACTAAAAGTTTTTATTTTTGTCTTTAAATACAAGTAATCTTGGTTAATTATTATAGAAATAAGATTCGATGGCCTCACCCAGTAGTCTTGGACCGATTGAAGCCCATCTAACAGAACTTGGGAAGGAGGTAGCTCCACTGGGCTTTGCTCTGGACCAAACTCAAGCTGAACTTCGTCGTGTGAAGCTAGAATGGAATTGCCTTTGTGAGAAGTTCAAATTGATAGAAATTATTACTCGTGCGATGTTGGCCGAGCCTCCCTCAGATTCTCTCACCATAGCACACCTTACACTTAGGTCCTACCCTGGTGTGATAAGGGGATATGTAAGGAGACCATAACTGCCTTGTATAATCCTTTGTTTTAAATAAAAATTGGGATATCTTCTTATGATGAAGTTTATGAATTTTCAAATGACCGGATAAATATAGTATGCATATTTTTGATGAATTTTAGAAAAAGGATATTTTAAAAATGTTTATGTAAACCTTAAATATTTAAAAATGTGTAATTATTTTCAAAAAATGGTCTTCTACAATTATGTTCAGTATGAAATTTAGAGTCTAATAAGATCAACTTTATTTTTGATGAACAGTAAATTATGAATAGTGATTTTATGCTTAGGATTATTAATGTGACCAAATGGATTAGTAATCTCACTTAAAGAAAGTATTAATATAATCTAGGCACCTTGATTAAGTAATGCGATTCAATAAAATGGTTAAATAACGGTTTCATAAATTATTATTCAAGTATTAGTTTTTTAGGTGAATAGTGTTTTTTAATTAAAAATTAAATTAAAAATATTTAGAAAATTATTTTTATAAAATGGATTTCATTTTTGAACTCAGAGCATCGATATTATGTTAAGGTAATTTTTGGGGATTTTTCTAAAAAAATGAATTTTCGGTGAATAGTGTATTTATTTGAAAAATAAATTAAACATATTTAGAAAATTATTTTTATAAAATGGAGTTAATTTTTGAAATCAGAGCATTGATATTTGGTTAAGGTGAAATTTTGGGATCTTTCTGAGAAAGTTGAATTTTCAGTGAATAGTAAAAATATAGTTTTAGGGTTTCAGTATGTTTAATGACATCATAACTGTGTCATGGTGATGTCATGAGATATTTTAAGGGTTGACCGACCAAAGGTGATGAAGTATTGTATTGGGGGACCCATGTGGCCTAACTTCGTGGGAAATACCATGGGAGAGCACATGGTTTTGAGAAAACCACTTTTGAGGTGTCCCTTGGCCATTAATGCCTTGTCCCCTCACTTTCCCTATAAATACCAAGACATCCTCTCATCCATTTCGACTCCCCACTCTCCCCCAACGAATTTCTGGTCTCATTACCTCCAAATGAGTCCTCCCAAGGTTCCCACAAGCCCTCAAGGACCCAACCATTGAGTTTTAAGAGTTACGTTTTAAGGTAAGGGATCCGACCTCTCTCTTTCTTTTCAAGAAATCTCTTTTATGTCATTTCTTTTATTCTCCATGTTATTATGTTAAATGATGTTATTTTATACTACTATTACTTCCCTTTTCATGTTCATATAATTAGAGATCCCCTCTTACTCTCATTATTTCGTTTTATTAAGTTTTAAGTGGCGCCGCTAGGCTGGCAAAGTTTTTGTGACAGATTATTTCTCCCTTCTCATTTTTCAAGATCCATTTTCATGTAAAGTATTTCAAGTTCCTTTTTATTATGTTGGGGTATGATCTCTAAATTTTTCATAATGATCTTTTATGATCATATGATGACAGACCCCATTTGATCTCTTCAATTCATTATTTTGAAGTTTTAAGTGGCGCCGTTAGGCTGCCGAATTTTTAAGTGGTTCTTTCACCTTTCTCCTTTTCAAAGTTCTAATTCCATGTCAAGTCTAGAAAGTTCCTTTTTATTATGATGGGGCATGATCTATAAATATATCATACTGATATTTTATGTTCATATTATGAGAGACCCTATTTGATCTCTTCAATTCAGTATTTTGAAGTTTTAAGTGGCGTCGTTAGGCTGCCGAATTTTTAAAGGTTTCTTTCACCCTTCTCGTTTTCAAGATCTATTTTCTTGTAAAGTCTTTCATGTTACTTTTTATTATGTTGGGGTATGATATCTAAATATATCATACTTGTCTTTTATTTTCATATGATGACAGACCCTATTTGATCTCATCAATTCACTTTTGTTGAAGTTTAAGTGACGCCGTTAGGCTGCCAAATTTCTAAGGGGTTCTTTCACCCTTCTCGTTTTCAAGATCTATTTTCATGTCAAGTATTTCAAGTTCCTTTTTATTTTTTTGGGGTATTATCTCTATATCTATCATACTGATCATTTATTTTCATATGATTAGAGACCCTATTTGATCTCGTCAATCCATTTCTGGAAGTTTTATGTGGCGCCGTTAGGCTGCCGAATTCTCACAAGAGAAATCTTATTTTTTTTGTCTTCCTTTCAAGTTCTTAGTTTCATATGGTATATCATTCAAATGTCATTACCATGTTCTTAAATACTTTATATTCTTTTCCCCTACTGTTTTATGTATCATTTTTGAGTGGGTGACCCATGTCCCCTCTCTTTTCAATGTTTTCTAAAACCATGTATCATAGACGTTATGCTGCATAGTTTTCATCTCAAAATGCCTCCCTCTTTATCGCAAAATTATTTTATGTTATTAAGTGAATACTCAAAGCTCTTATTTATACAGGGGTATTCACATATATATCATAATGTTCTATTTTAAATTCTGGGATTTACATACATGAAACCCACTTTCCCTTTTCCGTGGGTTTAAAGTGACATAAAGATCATGTCTTTAAAGCAGTTTTTAAAACGTTATGATTTTGAAATGAAACCCATTTCCTTTATGCTATATGGGTTGTTTATGAAATGATTGATGACGATATATGTGTCTCACATGATAATAAAGACATGTCAAGGGTGCACCCAGATAGCGCTCCAATGCATTGGGTAAAGACTTAATCTCTAGAGATGACCTTTTAGACTGATACCTTGGTGAATAACCTTGGTAATTTTTTAATGACACCTTGGGGATGGACCTTGGTGAAACTAAATGATTGTCAATATTAAATGTTGTAGCCACATCTTTAAGTTATGAAAAATGTTATTTTTATTATGATATATCTCATGATTTCTTTCTCATTCCTTAAAGTTCTTTTCATGACCTTATTGAAGTATCTCAAGTTCACATGTAAAATGTTTCTCTTGTTTCCCTTAATGGGCCTTCTGCTCACCCTTTCTTTTGATGTATGTCCCCAGGTTATGAGATGCAGTAATGAACCTAGGATTAACATGAGGAGAAGCCTTTCAAGTGTTTAAGAAGAATGTTTTATGTTTTCATGTTTTAAGTTCCTGGTTTCGAAGACATTAAACCTTAAGGATCCTCAGTTTTGTAAAATGTAATGAAAGTTTATGTGATAAAAGGCAGGATTCTATAGTTGGTATCAAAGGATGGTTTAGTTATTTGTGGAAATTAAGATATGAAAACTTTAGGAATAAGCCTATAGAAAAGTTTATATATTGTAAATCTTCCTGGTATTTTGGTGAGTATTGAGTAATGGGTTGCCAAGAAAATACATCCATGTCTGGATACGAGCAGGTAGAGGTGGGTCTAGCACAGATGTACATAGGGGTAAAACCCGAAAACACTACTTTAAGCTAGACTCGAATGGGAATTGGTACACGACAACGAGCCTTGCTGCACTCTTGGTTACGACACTTCCGGGGGATATGCTTTGGAAAATTCATAAGCTTAGTATGAACCATTATTAAAGGAAAAAATATAAAATAAAATAAAGATTCACATAAGAATATATGATCATGGATAACCTAGTTTTAAACCTAGGGGATCACAAGTTAGGATATACTTTTCTTCTACAAGTTATCCTTATATGCTTTAAGTTACTTTTCATGATTATTGGTTAAGTATTTAAGCCTCTAATTATACTTTCTTTTCTTAGTTAATGGTGGGAAATGGAAGAACATGTCCCAACAACCAATGTGATAGGAAATGCGACAATTTCCGTATTAATATGACAGAGATGATTAGGGGATTAAAAGATGATTATTATTTCGTAAGACGTTCACTATTTTGGGGACCCTATATGATTGAGGTAAATAGATTACTACGGTATTTTCATTGAGGAGTAAGGTTGACTTATAATTTTAAGAATTGATGAATTTAATGTGGACTTATAGTAATTTAGGTTACTTATGGAAATGATTAACCTATCTTGGGTAAAAAATGTTTAGGTTAGCTACATTTGTTATAAGATGTTAGGAGTGGTTGATGTGTTTTGGAGATGAACAATGAAGTTTATTTTGGAAGACTATGTTATCAAATTATTCTTGTATTTGGGTTTCAATCTTAGTTTGGTTTATTTTGAGGAATTTTAAGAACAGTTATTTATGGAATGGTCTATGATGAACTTTTGGTAGTACCATGGATCTTTGAAGATTTAAAAGTAGTTTCCCTTCCTATGGGATTCTTTCTTTTTTGAAGAGTTGTTTTATCTTACCCTTTCTGTTTTCGAAATAATGTTTAAAGGTAGAAGAAATTGATAGTTAATCTTTTGTGGATTAAGTGACTCTCAAGAAGATGATTCTTGTGTTTTGATGAGACCAAGTGTTTTTGAATGCTCATCGTTTGGAGAAAAGATTAGTTTTGGGTAGAAACTTATTAAAGGATGAAACTCTACATGAAGGTAGGTATATTTTCTTATGTTTTTATTCTATGTAGTAAATGAATTCCTCAAAATTATTAAAAGGAACATAAAACAAAAACATTTTTGGTTTATGTTTCATACTAGGTAATCAAAGACCGTTTGCACACATCATAAGTTTGGGATTTCTTTATGGTTAAATTTCTCCTAATCATGTTTTCTATCACTCTCCCTCAGAACTTGACCCTTTGTTTTCTCCTCTATGTCCATGTTTTCATATATGGAATCCTAGTGTGGGTTAACTCCGGTGAGCTTTGTACTTCCCTTTCTTTCTTTTAAAGTAATAGGTTTACTGACTCCTTTTCCGATGTGGGACTTTCAATGAAATTTCAAAACCCAATTTTAAAAATTGCAAGGACGCAATTTCTTAAGGGGGGAAGATTGTAATGACCCGAAATTTTGAATAAATATTGTTTCCTAATTTTATGTGTTATTTTATTTTATTTTTATACTCAACAAAAATGTTTCATTTGATAACATGAGTATAATTAAAATGAGACCACTGGGTTTTGACTGTTATATGACCATTGGTCAATATGAATGTTGGAAACTAAACGTTTTGATTTTTATCTTTAAATACAAGTAATCTTGGTTAATTATTATAGAAAGAAGATTCGATGGCCCCACCCAGTAGTCTTGGACCGATCGAAGCCCATCTAACAGAACTTGGGAAGGAGGTAACTCCACTGGGCTTTGCTCTGGACCAAACTCAAGATGAACTTCATCGTCTGAATCTAGAACAGAATCAACTTTGAGAGAAGTTAAAATTGATAGAAATTATTACTCATGAGATGTTGGCTGATCCTCCCTTAGATTCTATCACCTTAGCACACCTTACACTTAGGTCCTACGCTGGTGTGATAAGGGGCTATGTAAGGAGACCGTAACTGCCTTGTGTAATCCTTTGTTTTAAATAAAAATTGGGATTTCTTCTTATGATGAAGTTTATGAATTTTCAAATGACCGGATAAATGTAGTATGCAAATTTTTTTTGAATTTTAGAAAAATGATATTTTAAAAATGTTTATGTAAACCTTTAATATTTAAAAATGTGTAATGATTTTCAAAAAATGGTCTTCTACAATTATGTTCAGTATGAAATTTAGAGTCTAATAAGATCAAATTTATTTTTGATGAATAGTAAATTATGAATAGTGATTTTATGCTTAGGATTAGTAATGTGACCAAATGGATTAGTAATCTCACTTAAAGAAAGTATTAATATAATCTAGGCACCTTGATTAAGTAATGTGATTCAATAAAATGGTTAAATAAAGGTTTCATTAATTATTATTCAAGTATTAGTTTTTTTGGGAGAATAGTGTTTTTTAATTAAGAATTAAATTAAAAATATTTAGAAAAATATTTTTATAAAATAGATTTCATTTTTGAACTCAGAGCATCGATATTATGTTAAGGTAATTTTTGGGGATTTTTCTGAAAAAAATGAATTTTCGGTGAATAGTGTATTTATTTAAAAAATAAATTAAAAATATTTAGAAAATTATTTTTATAAAATGGAGTTCATTTTTGAAATCAGAGCATTGATATTTGGTTAAGGTGAAATTTTGGGATCTTTCTGAGAAAGTTGAATTTCCAGTGAATAGTAAAAATACAGTTTTAGGGTTTCGGTATGTTTAATGACATCATAACTGTGTCATGGTGATTTCATGAGATATTTTAAGGGTTGGATGACCAAAGGTGATGAGTTATTTTATTGGGGGCCCCATGTGGCCTAACTTCATGGAAAATACCATGGGAGAGCACATGGTTTTGAGAAAACTACTTTTGAGGTGTCCCTTGGCCATTAATGCCCTGTACACTCACTTTCCCTATAAATACCAAGCCATCCTCTCATCCATTTCGACTCCCCACTCTCCCCCAACGAAGTTCTGGTCTCATTACCTATGAAGGAGTCCTCCCAAGGTGCCCACAAGCCCTCAAGGACTCAACCTTTGAGTTTTAAGAGTTACGTTTTAAGGTAAGGGATCCGACCTCTCTTTCTTTTCAAGAAATATCTTTTACGTCATTTCTTTTATTCTACATGTTATTATGTTAAAGGATGTTCTTTTATACTCCTCTTACTTCCCTTTTAATGTTCATATAATGAGTTATCCCCTATTACTCTCGTTATTTCGTTTTATGAAGTTTTAAGTGGCGTCGTTAGGCTGCGGAAATTTTTGTAACGGATTCCTTCTCCCTTCTCATTTTTCAAGATCTATTTTCATGTAAAGTATTTCAAGTTCATTTTTATTATGTTGGGGTATGATCTCTAAATTTATCAAACTGATCTTTTATAATCATATGATGAGAGACCCCATTTGATATCTTCAATTCATTATTTTTAAGTTTTAAGTGGCGCCGTTAGGCTGCCGAATTTTTAAGTGGTTCTTTCACCTTTCTCCTTTTTCAAAGTTCTAATTCCATGTCAAGTCTAGAAAGTTCCTTTTTATTATGATGGGGTATGATCTCTAAATCTATCATAATGATCTTTTATGTTCATATGATGAGAGACCCTATTTGATATCTTCAATTCAGTATTTTGAAGTTTTAAGTGGCGTCGTTAGGCTGCCGAATTTTTAAGGGATTCTTTCACCCTTCTCGTTTTCAAGATCTATTTTCTTGTCAAGTATTTCATGTTACTTTTTATTATGTTGGGGTATGATCTATAAATATATCATACTGGTATTTTATGTTCATATGATGAGAGACCCAATTTGATCTCATCAATTCACTTTTGTTGAAGTTTAAGTGATGTCGTTAGGCTGCCAAATTTCTAAGGGGTTCTTTCACCCTTCTCATTTTCAAGATCTATTTTCATGTCAAGTATTTCAAGTTAATTTTTATTATGTTGGGGTATGATATATATATCTATCATACTGATCATTTATGTTCATATGATGAGAGACCCTATTTGATCTCGTCAATCCATTTCTGGGAGTTTTAAGTGGCGTCGTTAGGCTGCCGAATTCTCATAAGAGAAATCTTACTTTTTTGTCTTCCTTTCAAGTTATTCGTTTCATATGGTATATCATTCAAATTTAATTACCATGTTCTTAAATACTTTATATTCTGTTCCCCTACTATTTTATGTATCATTTTTGAGTGGGTGACCCATGTACCCTCTCTTTTCAATGTTTTCTAAAACCATGTATCATAGACGTTATGCTGCATAGTTTTCGTCTCAAAATGCCTCCCTCTTTATCTCAAAATTATTTTATGTTATTAAGTGAATACTCAAAGCTCTTATTTCTATAGGTTTATTCACATATATATCAAAATGTTATATTTTAAATTCTGAGATTTACATACATGAAACCCGCTTTCCCTTTTCCGGGGGTTTAAAGTGACATAAAGATCATGTCTTTAAAGCAGTTTTTAAATAATTATGATTATGAAATGAAACCCATTTACTTTATGCTATATGGGTTGTTTATGAAATGATTGATGGTGATATATGTGGATCACATGATAATAAATACATGTCAAGGGTGCGCCCAGATAGTGCTCCAATGCATTGGGTAAAGACTTAATCTCTAGAGATGACCATTTAGACTGATACCTTGGTGAATAACCTTGGTAATTTTTTAATGACACCTTGGGGATGGACATTGGTGAAACGAAATTATTTTCAATATTAAATTTTGTAGCCACATCTTCAAGGTATGAAAAATGTTATTTTTATTATGATATATCTCATGATTTCTTTCTCATTCCATAAAGTTCTTTTCATGACCTTATTGAAGTATCTCAAGTTCACATGTAAAATGTTTCTCTTGTTTCCCTTACTGGGCCTTCTGCTCACCCTTTCTTTTGATGTATGTCCCCAGGTTATGAGATGCAGTAATGAACCTAGGATGAACATGAGGAGAATCCTTTCATGTTTTTAAGAAGAATGTTTTATGTTTTCATGTTTTAAGTTCCTGGTTTCCAAGACACTAAAACTTAAAGATCCTCGGTTTTGTAAAATGTAATGAAAGTTTATGTGATAAAAAGGCAGGATGCTATAGTGCATTCAGTTATACATGGTTTGTTATAAAACGATGTCATCTATTCTGTTTCTAATTAACCGTTGGTTGAGTTACATGTGTACAGGTCCCTCCGAATTTAATGGAAAATATGACCGTTGGAAGAGGGAGTTGATCGTTGGAAGTTTGCCTATAAATAGGAGCTCATTTGAAAGAGCTCAAGAAGAAGTTGATTGATCTAGAAACCACACGGTGTTAAGGTGATTTCTAGAGAGAGAAGATTTTCATGCTTTGTGCGTACTGAACTGCTCGTTCAGATTGTTTCGTGCGACTCCGAATGTTGGTGATTACATTCGAGGACTTCCGGGGATAGGAAGGCAGAGGTGTCGACTACCTTGAAGTTCTAGGGCTTCCTTGCTAAGTAAGACAGAGGTTCCGACTACCTTGAAGTTGAGGGATTGCGAGGATAGCAAGATAGAGATTCCGATCTTCGTATCGAGGGCTTACCCTGGTGTGGGTAAGACAGACTTGCTTGAAAGTATAAATCAAGGGACCTTTATCCAAGGTTGTTGGATAACCTTCTCTTTGGGTTAAAAGATTCATATCTTGTTACTTGTAGTTTTACTACTAGTTTTTTCCGCTACACATTTGTTTTGTAATGAAGGTATAACCTTATTATATTTCATTACACTTGTAATCTGATTAGTTTAGATTCTATACTCTTTAAGGTAGAATCTTATTTTGAAAACCTTGGTTCCAATTCTCTAGTTGGTGATTAGAGGTGTTGTGAATTTTCTTAGTTTAACTTTGTTAAACATAGTTTCTTTCCTTTTCTAAGGAAAACATAGTTATCTGTAACTAGCATTAAAGGTTCCAAAGGAATTTTTAAAGTATACAATTCACCCCCCTCTTGTATATTGAGCATCTACATCGTTATTTCGATCCTACATTATTGAGGCCAGTTTAATTATGAGAATATGATTAATGAAGAAATTTTTGAATATTATAGATTTATTGAGGATAAATTTAATGAGTTCTAAGATAAATATTAAGTTTTAAAAAAATAACACGCTCTTACATATAATGTTAAATATAAGTTTACTGTGGATAATGAAAATAATGTTCAATTTCATAAAGAAAATAATGAACTCAAATTGTCTAATGAGAAGTTGAAAAGGGAATTAGAAAAGTTTATCAATGGAAAGAATACTCTATCAAAAATTCATGGTAAACACGTTAAACAAAATAATACTACTGGTATTAGATACCAACCTCGAAAGAGGATTTTTTCAAAAGAATCTGTAAAATTATTTTTCCTGCTTAAAACTGATAAATTTTAATCTAGTTCCAGCGATTGAAAAAATTTCACTACTGGCATTATTTAATGACCAAATAAATTATATTTTTTCAAATCCTTACAAACTATTTATATAAACCCTTGAAACAAATGTGGGTTCCAAAATCCATTATCACTAATGTTATTGGACCCAAGAAAATCTGGTTACCAAAGTCTTTTATTTGTTAAATTATTTTTATATTTAAGCTGCTTGAAGTGCTCTTGTAAGAGCATGTGGTATATGGATATTGGATGTTCAAGACATATGATAAGGGGATTTTTGAGCTTCAAAAATCATGTCAAAGTTGATGGTGGGCATGTCACTACTGGTTACAATGCAAAAGGAAAGGTAATTTCCCTTGTCCAAATTGATAATTTTAATTCAGTTTTAATTTATAAAGTGATTTCTTTTGTTTTAAAGTACAATTTTCTTAGAATTTATTAATTACATAATGATGAATTTTATGTGAAATTTAAAAATTATTCATCCAATGTATTTAACTATAAAAATGATTTATTTTTTATTTATTTTATAAATGAAAATGTTTATGCAATTTATTTGGATTCCTTAGTTTCTCAAAATTATTCCTGTTTGAGTTCCTTTCATAAGAAGTCTTGGCGGGATACTAGGCCATTGTAACATACACTCCCTTAGAAATATCACTATAAATTTTTTCATCAAAGATATACCTAATATTTTTTTTAAATGTTAAATTTTGTAATACTTATCAACAAATAAAACAATAAAAATATCATTCAAACCAAATAAATAAGTTTCAACTTCTCAACCTCGCGAGTTGGTTCACATATATTTTTTGGACCTTTTAGAGTTTCATGGTTATGTGGGAAGCATTTTGTCTATGTTCTAGTATATAACTTTTCAAGGAATAATTTCTCCATTTTCATAGCTCAAAAAATCAAATATTGTTTCATTTTATCATGTATGCTACAATAGTAGAAAACCTAAGTGATCTTAGAATTAAATCATTAAGAAGTGAATATGTTTGTGAGTTTGAAAATTAAGAGTTTGAATATTTTATATAAAAAATTATATACAGTCATAACTTCTCTACTACTAGAAGAGCGTAGAATAATGGATTTATATAAAGTAGAAATAGAACATTATCATAAATAGCATGGTCTATTCTAAATGAATATGATTTGCCTGTTTATTTTTAGAATAAAGCTATGAATACAAATTTTATATTATTAATTGATTCTTAATTAGACTTATCCTTAGGAAAACCCCTTATGAGTTGTGGAAAAATAGTAAACCCAAAGTTAGAAACTTTAACGTTTTGGGTTGCATGGTTTCTATTCCCAATATAAGGGATAATTTTGATGAATTCCCCTGTAAAAGCGATGAAGGAATTTTCCTAGGATATTCAATATCTAGAAAATCCTATATATTTTTTTATAAAAGAACCAAATGTTTGGAAGAATATATACATATAAAATTTTATGAAATAGATACACATGATCCCAAAACCTCATTACAATCTTGGAGGAAAATATTCCCAATTTAGACTAAAATCCTAAACCTTCTAATTTTGTTGGGAAATAATCATATAGTTTTGGAAGATCTTTAGATATAGACCATAGTGACCCTAAACCTATAGATGAACCAAAAATAACTATTCCTTCCTTTTCTATATCTGTTAGAAGCCTTGAGAACCATCACATAGATGTTTTAGTGAAATACTTAGATAAAGGGACACAGACTAGAGATTCTCTCAAAAATCAGGTTGAACTCAAGAATTATTGTCCTAGAGTGAACCTAAGAACTTAAATGTTGCAATAATTGATGAATTTTGGGTAATTGTTATTCAAGAAGAATTAAATAATTTTTAAATAAATAATGTTAGGAAATTAGTATATAGACCTAAATACATCTTGACCATAGGAACTAAATGGGTTTTTAGAAAAAAAGTTGATGAAGTTGGAACCATATTAAGAAATAAGGCAAGATTGGTCACACAAGGATATAGTTAGGAGTAAGGAATTTACTATGAAGAAACCTTTTCACATATATCCATACTTGAAACCATTAAAATCTTATTACCCTATGTACAACATTTGAATTCTAAGCTATTTCAAATGGATTTCAAGAGTTCTTTCCAAAATGGGTACATAGTTGACGTTTTTTTTTGTTGAAAACCCCTATTTTTTTTCAAAACACCTCTGGTTTTTCAAACCATTATTTTTCCAATCATGTTTATAAATAATCAAAATCATTTTTGGGTTTAAAATAGTATCCCAGATCTTAGTATGATAGGCTCAAAAAATATTTTATTTCAAAAGGTTTTATGAATGGTATAGCTTCTCCAACTCTTTTTATAAATAGAATTTATAAATATGCTTTAGTTAATAAAATTTATATTGATGATATTTTTTTGGATCTTTTAAAAATTATATAAGTGTAGATTTTTAAAAAATTATGCAAAATGAGTTTGAAATGAGTTTAATGGGTGAATTAAAATTCTTTAATGGCTTCCAAAATTTTCAAATTAAGGAAGGTATTATATTAAATAAATGTAAATATATTAATTATATTCTAAAACAATTTAATTTTTATAGCACTAAGGGACTCAATACTTAATTAAGTACGACCTAAAAATTGGATCTTAATAAAAATTGAATTTTTTTTATCTAATTAATTACATAGGTATGATTGTAAATCTTCTCTAATTAACTAGTATCCAGTCTGATATTATGTTTAGTGTATGGATGTGTGTTAATTTTCAAGAAAATACTTAATATTCACATATTTTTGTGGTGAAACAAATTTTTAAATACCTCAATCCCAAAACCAACATAATACTATTCTATCCTGAAAGAAAATTGTTTGACTAGGTTAGCTATTCTGATGCTAATTTTGGTGGTTGAAAGTTAGATAGAACAAGCACCTATAGAACATGTCACTTTTTTGAAAAGTAACTAGTATAATGGTGTTGTAAAAATTAAAAATATATTGCATTATCCACTACTAAATCTGAAAACATAGTTTCTATTAATATTTGTGCACATAATTTTTGGATGAAACAGACTTTACTAGATTATGGATATCAATTTATACATGACCCTATAAACCGTGATAACACAATTTCTATTAACATCTCTAAGAATCTAGTTTCTCACTGAAGAAAAAAATATATTTATGTAAGAAATAACTTTTTGATATATCATTATCAAAAAGGAGATATTACTTTAGAATTCATTGGCACTAAACACCATCTTACAGTCATTTTAACTAATCCATTAAATTATTAAAGAATGAGTTAAATCATACTTGAATTGGGAATGATCAATTTTGATTAACATGTTTGATGTATCACCATTTGATGTCTCACTATTTGATGTATCACAGACTGATGCCTCACCATTTTATGTCTCATAATAAGATATCTCACCGTTCGATGCCACACCATTGTGATGACACCACTCACATCACACCGTCAGGAATCACCATTGTGACCCACCACTATATAATTAGTAAAATAAATTTCATAACTATTTATATAATTTCATTTCATTTTTATACCACATTTTCGATTTACGACTTTAAAATCCCAAAGTGATAAAAACCGGTTGATCCAAATCACTTGTCACTTCACTCTTACTCTGAAATCTTGAAACCAAACATTTATCTATCGAACTCCTTTCTTTTTTGAACCATCTCTATCTTTTCAGAATTGATAGAATAAAGGGTCCATATTCTTCAACCCTAGAGATACTATAGTCTATGTAGATATTGAAAATAACTCCAATCAAAATTCATGAGCAACCTCTAAAGTGTGGTCTTGTAGATTGAGTTATCGTTCCAGAAAAAGAAGATTGTAACAACCCAAAATTTTATTAATGAAAATTACTCTGGATCTAATTAAATGTATTATTATGTAAAATGGTCATATAAAAATATGCACTTCCTTCATTTAAGGATTTTGGATTTTAAAATACCATTATGAATTGTTATTGTAGCTATTATAGTTGTTGAACAGTGGTCACATGATTTGTATAAATATAGGGCTTTAAAAAATCCAATTACTCAGAAAAAGGAAATAATGGCCTCATTTAGTAGGATTGCTCCATATGAAGCCAATTGTTTAGAGCTTGGCAAGGAATTAGAATCACCAATCTTCACTCTGGACCAAGTCCAAGCTGAGCATCAATAAGTTAATATTGAATGGAATCACCTACAGGATAAATGGAAGTTAACAGAGATTACCACCCTAGCTATGTTATCTAATATTCCCCAATATTATGTCACCATCACACACCTTACTATTATGTATTGCGTGGTTGTTATAAGGGGTTATGATAAAAGATCCTAGAACCAGGACTGTTTGCATTATTTTTTTATAAATAATATACATTCATTTTATTATTGTTACTTTGTAAATGGGTTTTAAATAACAAATAGTATTTTTAGTTAATATTTAAATTCAATTAAGAAATATATTTTGATGAATTAATGGATTTTTGAACTAAATAACATTTTAATAAAATATTAAATCTAAATTTATTTTTATTAAATATAAATGATTGTTTAATTTTTATGAATACAATTGAAATTTGTATTACTCTTTGAAAACTATTTTTTCCAAAACCAATGAATTTCTAATAAATGTTGATTTTTATTATAACATTAAAAATTCACATATATAAAAATTATTTTGATTAAATTAAAATTATTTTTGGAATCCGGACATCAAAATTATCTAACGATGAATTTTTCTTAATTTTCTGATACAATCAAATTTTTTGGTATAAATTAAATACCCTATAAATAAATAATGCGTTTTATGACATCGTAATGACCCAATAGTGATGAAATAAAATACATTAAAATGTTTATTAGGTAAATATATAGCTTAAATTTAAAATAATGTTATTTTAGATTTTTTTTATTAATATTATGATGCCTTAGTGGACCCTCCAAGACATATAAAATATTTTAACATTTTAAAATTATTTCCTTGAGAGTGTTACTCACCTCCACATAAGCAAGCCTAATATTTTAACAAGTTCCTCCATTTTCCAAATAAAATAATTTTTTCCACTCCTCATTCTAAAAAACCATTGTCCAAACCCATGGGTTGATTTTTGGTTTTAAATATTTAATTATATAGATTACAAAGCAGATGTTTGGGAAATATTAAATAATTCCTCTCTCTTTACCTATATAAACCCACCCAATATCCCACTTCCCTACACTAACAACCCTTGTATCATGTCCCTACTCTTCCTCCATATCTATAAAATCCTCTAAATGTTCCCTAAGATCACATTAAGTCCCTCCTCAAGCTCTTGAAGTCACACACTTCCAAGTAAGGAATCCTCACTTTCCTCCCTTCTTTATTTATATTCATGTTTCCTTATATTGTTATTCACATTTATTTTCAGTTAAAAAAGTTGTGGTATGATTTTTCACCTCCCCCATAGCTCCCTCTTTATGTTTTAATGGTTAGATACCTCTTTCTCTCTCATTAATCCCTCCCATGTACACCCATTACCATGCTGAAATTTTGTAAGAGTTATTCCATTTCTCCTCATTCTTCGCGTTTCTTTATTATGTTATGCCATATATTTCTATATTCCATGTGTTGATACAGGTATCTAAAATAACCCTTTACTAACCATTTAACTTATATATGATGAGATACCCCTTTCTCTCTCATTAACCATTTTTATAAATTTTTATGTCACGTTGTTATGCTCTCGAAATTGCACCACGATTTTCGAAACCAAAATCAATGTGTAGTGAATACCATATCCATTTATCTATAAAGGATATTCTCCTTTATTCACATATAGATATTTAATAATACTTTCATATATTTATTACACATTACTTTATCATTGAATAAATTATTATGTCGAATGAATCCATGTTATATGATCTATGTGGAACACTTATGCATGAAATGAAATGAAATGATTAAGGGTTCACCCTGATAGCACTCCAATGAATTTTTTAAAGAATAGTATCAAGATAAATCATGTAAAATGAGGGTTTACTCATGATAATTCATGTACAATAGGTGTTTACTCAGGCCCCATGTGTAATGATCCTTGGATTATGCTAATATCATGTTTAATGTTGTTTCTATATTTCAATGTTATAATAACCATTCTATATCATGAATTTTTGTTCATGTATCTCTTATGATCCATTGATATTCCTATTGCCTAAAATATATTGTATTCTTCATTTTATTCTTTCTTTACTCCTTTAATGGTCTTTATAGATCACCCTTTTCTTATGTATGTCCTAAGGTTTTCCCATGCAATGCTATGTACGAAGGAATGTTGTGATCATGTAAAATAATTTTCAATAAATATGTTGTATATTATGTCCTAAGTTTTCATGTAATGTTCCTAATTTCAAAAGACACTAGACCTCTTGAACCTCAAATTTTTCTTACGTATGATTTCATTTAATAAATCATGTTTAAGTGTGTAATAATGAGCAAGGTTGTTAAATTTTCTATTAGAGGATAGG
This sequence comes from Viscum album, assembly GCA_963277665.1. NCBI lineage: Eukaryota > Viridiplantae > Streptophyta > Magnoliopsida > Santalales > Viscaceae > Viscum > Viscum album. The sequence goes on from OY728151.1 coordinate 1,278,648,706, forward strand.
TTTCATTATTTTTGGGATTAGGATTAGAAATCCCTAGTGGAAACCTTAGGGATATGACTAAGTATAATAAAAAATCGCTAAATTTTGGTGATTATTGTGTAAGTGGGTTATCCAGAGAATGCATCCCTCTCTGGATACAAATAATTAGAGTTTTATTTTTCACAGATGTATCTAGGGGTAAAACCTAAAAACACCACTTTGAGCTAGAATCAAACGGGACATGGTGCATGATAATAGACATTGATGCACTCTTGGTTAGACACTCCTGGGGGATATGATTTTGTAATTCATAACCATAGTATGAACCATTATTAATGAAAAACTATTCCTAAGAATATATATTGAGATGTAGATCATAGATTACATAGATTGAAGAATATAAATTCATAATTTAAGGAAATAAATGTAATTTATATGTTATCAATTTTTGTCATTGGATTCCAATTTCTGTGTTAACCCTGTATTTTATTTTATTCTAGACAATGTCCAGTAATATGAGGACTCGGGCTAACAACCAATGCGAAGATCAATGAGATGACTATTCAAATGAGATACTAAATCTGATGGAAGCGAGAATTGTAAACTTTGTCATGATACTGTCTTAGTTAACTCATGTTTTTCATAGAAACATCGGTCTAGAGGAATGACTAACCCCCCCCCCCCCCACAAGAAATAACAAGCCTTATTCAAGAGCTTCATGAGAAAAAGGCCTCCGACTTTCAATGGATCAAATGATCTCTTAATATTTGAACAATGGATCAACTCCATTGAGAAGATCTTCTATGTACTTCAATGTTCTGAACAAGAGAAGGTTCTTCGGGAGGCATATCCTATGGAGGGTGAAGTTGATCAATAAATCCTGAGGAAGAGATCAAGGTGTTTTAATGGATGGATTTCTAGAAAATGGTTTTTGTTAAAAAAAAATTGTGCACCCTCTGACTTAAGATGGAAAGGGACTTACTTTCCCACAAGAAAAAAAGATGACCAATTCATCAGATTGTATAAGGAAAACACTAAAAGGATTCCATGATACACCTTCGGATTTGTTGTTACCCCCTAATTCAAAGTTGACCACTTCATTGGTGGGATAAAACCAAGCCTATGGAAATCCCTAGCGATTACTGACTTCGATAGCTATGATGAAATAGTTTGATGTGACATCAAAGTTGAAATGGAGATCATTGAATTTAGGGGTATCATGGGGATAATAAGAGGAAGGTATAATTGAAATTTGGTGGTCTGATGGATTAATCCAATGGTGATAAGAAATTTCATCACCCCACTACCAAAGGTGCGGAAAGAAGCACCCTACAAATTTTCTGAAGGGGATGAGGAAATGATTTAGGTGTGGATGAGAAGGGAACCTGGACATTAATTACTGAAAAGAAAAACCCACTACTACGATAGATGAGAGGAATGATTCCTTCAACCCTCATCGCATTTATCTTTCCTTTAACTACAAAGAATTGTGACACTTTGAAAACCAGTTCCCTAAGCTAAGGGTTTTTGGAGGCAACCAACAACCTCCAAGGTAGCTAGGGAGATCTTTTTCCATAACTACCCCTGATGTAAATCTTGAAAATGAAGTGGTGACAGGTACTCTAGTTATTTATTTAGTAATAGTGAACTTACATTTTGATTCTGGTTCTACACATTCTTTTATATCCTGAATGTTTTGTAGAATACTCTCAACACCACCAAAAATCATGGAAGTAATGATATCATTGAGAATGGAAAATGGGGTAATCATTTCATCCCATGAGTATACCTCCACCCCTATAACAGTTTGTGGATTGAACTTCCCAGAGAACCTCTTCATACTCCCTCTGGTAGAATTTGATTCAATTCATGGATTGGATTGGCTTTCCCTATATAGAGCCAACATAAATTGTTGTGAGAGTGAAATCACTCTTTATATAGAGAATCGACCCCCAATTCTGTACAATTGCAAGGAGGATTATGAATCTTCATTAGCACCGTCATCTCAACCATGGGTATTACAACCCTATGAGAACATGTATCTTTCTCAAATGATTGTGTGTAAAGAACAAAACATCCTTGAAGACATGACTATTGTGAGGGAATTTTTTGAAGTGTTTCCTGAGAAATTTTCTAGTCTTCCTCTAAGAAGAGATGTTTAATTCTCGATTGATCTAATACTTAGGGAATTAAAAATATCCAAGACTCTGTATAGAATGGATTTTGTGGAGCTTGATGAGATAAAGAAACAACTACAAGAGAATCTAGATAATGTTTTTATACGCCCAAGTGATTCGCTATGGGGTATACCTATCCTCTTAGTCTTGAACAAGGATGGGTCAATGTGCCTTTGAATTGATTATAATGAGCTCAAAAAAATGACGATAAAGGACAAGTATCATATTAAACAAATTTATGACTTGTTATATTAGCTCTATGGAGCACAATAATTCTATTAGATGGATCTGCGGTCAGGATATTACCAATTAAGGGTGAAAAAGGAGGATATACCCAAGAGGAATTTTCGTACAAGGTACGGGCACTATAAATTAATAGTAATTCCTTTTGGACTCACTAATGCTCTATAAATCTTCATGGACATTTTGAATAGAGTCTTTATAAATTACCTCAACAAAAATGTGGTAGTCTTTATATATGATATTATAATATACTCCAAAACCAAGGAGAAGCATGAGAAATATCTAAGAAATATACTAGAGACATTGAGAAAGGATAATATCTATGAAAAGTATAGAAAGTGTGATTTCTGATCAAATTAATTCTCATTATTTGGTCATATCATCATATGTAATGGGATATATTTGGATCCCTCTAAGAAAAATGAAATTAAGTGATGAATGAAGCCAATATCCGTGATGGATATCTATAGATTCCTAGGGTAAGCTAGATATTGTATCTGATTTGTGAGAAATTTCTCATGATTTTCAAACCCTCTTACCAAGATAATATGAATAGGAGTCACGTTTTATTAAAGTGATGAATGGAAAAAGAGAATTAAGGAGTTAAAAAGGAGGCTTATCACTGCACCTGTGCTAACACTACCCACAAGTGGAGTAATTTCCATTTTATTCAGTGATTCTTCGAAGAAGGGTCTGGGCTATGTGTTGATAAAAAATTACAAATTAATTTCCTATACATCAAGGAAATTGAATTTTCATGAGTAAAAATATCTAACACATGATCTGGAGTTGGCTGCATTAATCTTCACTTTAATAATTTGGAGGCATTACCTCTTTGGGGAGATGTGTGAAATATATATGGATCACAAAAGCCTCAAGAATATATTCACACATAAAGAGATGAATATGCACCAAAGAATATGGTTAGAGCCGATCAAAGATTCTTACTTCTCAATTCACTACCATCTGAGGAAATCGAACAAGGTATAGGATGCTCTATGTAGAAAGGACCCAACAATTCTATCATTGATGAGAATTGAAAAGGATCCAATCTTCTTAGATTTGAAGAAGATGAACATGGGAATCATAAAGAAGTGAACATCCTAAATCCATTCACAAATTATTGCTTAACTGTCTCTTTCATAAAGGTTAAAGGATGCTCAAATGGATGATGTAGGAATTCAGTAGAATGGAGAAACTATTAGAAAAGGAAATTCCTCAGAGTAAAATGATAATGAATAAGGAATTATGAGATTTGGGTCTAGAATATGTGTTCTATAAAATCTATAGTTAAAGAAGAACTTTTGGATGATAGACATAGTTTAAATTTCTCCATTCACCTAGGAAACACAAATATATATCAAGATATCCAAGATAATTATTGGTGGGATAACATGATAAAGGAGATCGCTGAGTATACATAAATGTATCTAGCATGTCAATAAGTGAAGGATGAGAGGAAGAAGTCTAAGGGAATGATTCAACAATTAACCATACCAACATGGAAATGGGAGAACATCACTATAGACTTTATCGCTGGACTCCCAAAGACATCCAAACGAAACAATGCTATCTGGGTTTTTGTGGATCATCTTTCAAAGACTTCACACATCAATGAAATTAAAGAGGATTATTCATTGGATCAACTGGAACGGATATACATCAGAGATGTTTTAAGGATACATGGAGTTCCACTATCGATTGTATCTGATCAAGATCCAAGATTCCCTTCTAGGTTATGTAAGACTCTCCAACACGCTCTAAATACTATGATGAACTTTAGTAAAAATTATCATCTTCAAACAGATGGTGAATCTGAGGGGAATATCTAAACACTTGAGGACATGTTGAGAGCATTCTAAATGGAATTCAAAGGAGGATGGGATCAGCATATTCATCTGGTTGAGTTCTCTTACAATAATAGTTTCCACTCCAGCATCCAAATGGATCCTTATGAATCCCTTTATGGGAAGAGGTGAAAAACATCTTCTTGTTGGGATGAGGTTGGGGATCAAAAACTCTATGGTCAAGAAATGGTCGATGATATGGTGGATAAGGTTAAGACCGTCCAGTAGAACATTAAAGCTGCTCAGAGTCAACCAAGAGAAATGTTCATGGAGGAATTCAAGTAGTTGAATGGCTTTAACCCATCCCTTGAAAAGTTTATAGAAAATATGAATGATTTTTAAAAAGATATGGTGTTTTTTGGTGAGGTCATCAAGGACTTCATCAATCAATTGAAGATTTACTTACCTCATCACAACATAGACATTATTTCTCCAGTGGATGATTCTCTAAGACCTAGAATTAATCCTTCCACCTCTACTTCATTTTCGCCTATGACCATGACCCCTTGCCAGGCTCTGAGTGAGATCAAACCATTCATAAGTGACAATAAACTGTCTCATTCCGCCTCTAGATTGAACATTTCTATTTTATTTTTGAAGTTATACCTCTACCTTCCACCACTACCACTTCTACACCTCTTACACCTCCTTCTTAAACTTATGATAAGGCAAAGGAAGTTATAGAATTAGATATAAGAATGAAGTAGTTGGATATCTTCTTGATAGGGGTGTATTTTTTCATCCTTTTAACGCATGTACTTTCCTAATGTAAATAATTCAATGTCTCTCTTCTTTCAATTTTTTTTCTATATATTTTTTTCTTTTTTTGTTCTCTTTTTGATAATCCCAAAAAGGAAAAAACTTAGATATGGGATTCAGATAATTAGTAATCTCTACTATATGAATCTCTAATTCTAATATATATGATCTAATACTAACATATGAATATGAGCTCTGATATTTTATATATATGATCTAATACTATAATATATTTCTCTAATATAATTAATTATATGATAAAGTAAATTGATCCATGGTTAGGTATAAATTTCACATAATCTATCTGATATGTTAAGAAAAACATTTATCCTTTACTCTGATCATTATGCATGGCTTGTAAATTCCATGAATTGTGGTCATTAAAAAGGGGCAGATTCTTGGACTCCTCTGGTTTTAATGCTAACAAATAATGTTTAATATTGATTCATTATGTTTCATTATGTTTGTGTATAGTATTAATATATTCAGTTAAGTATTACTAGATAATACCGATTGAAAATATTTGACTATGTATGAATCACCATTGAGGTAAACTCACAGTCACCGGTCAGAGAACTCTAATTACCAATTCATAATATTTGACTAAGTATGAGTCACTGTTGCGGTGAAATCACATTCACCAATCAGAGGACTCAGCATCACCATTTAGTCTATAAATCAGTATAGTTTGAGTCACCATTATAGTAACCCACCGGTCCAGAATATTCACAAAGGACCAAACACCTTTGATATGGACCTTTCAACATTACATCAACCTACCGGTCCATAATTTTTACAAAGTACTAGACATAGTTGCATCAACCAACTGTACAATAATTTTACAAAAGTATAAGACATATTTCTTAAGACACCATTCAGAGTGAATGGACAAGTCACTTCCCCTGTGTCACCATTCATAAGACACCATTCATAGAAAAAATACTAGTAACCACTCCTATGTCACCATTCATAAGACATTGTTTAGAGAAAAAGTAAAATTCATCACTCATGTGTCACGAATCCTATGGAACCATTCCAGAATTATTAATTTCTTCCCTTACCATTGAAATTCAAAATTATTACTAATGTTCAAATTTGAGTTATTTAATGATGCTGATTTTATTAATGATTTTTTGTCGACAATTTTATGACCTTGTTTATAGACAGTACGAGGTATGAGGTACCCACATGTGATGGAGATCATGATCTTTCTCACCCCCTGTAGACTTAAAAGGAAAACACATAAAGATAAAAGAATAGGGGTGTGATCAAATTGACAACACACAAGACAAGAAGAAATGATACACACAAAAAAAACTCATCCTACTAGGTTTGTACAATGAATAACTTAGTGTTATCCAAAGTGTGAACATCTAAGAAAAAATATATCCAAGTGAAGAGGACTTCTGATGAGCTTTTCACCTCACTGAAAACCAGAACATATAGCATCCATGAAACTCTGTTTTTTGTGTCTATTTCCAGAAGTGGACTCGAGCTTCACATATTCTACATCCAAGAAGTCCAGTAGCATCAAGCACATCACATAGATCATTCTAAACCCTTTCTCATTATTTCTACTCATTTTGTGTACATTTTTACTATTCTATTGAGTAGTTTTGTATCTTTATCAAAAACACACACTATCTTTGGAGATAAGATGGAGGATAAAATATATCTTCAGTCACTCATCTTTATAAGTCCTTTTTACCATGTTTAAATTTGGAAGAGGTACCAATGTGGCCTTTTTGTAGTTTGTTTCCCGTGAATAATTATGGTAGAGGTCCAATTGACCTGGAAAACCTTTTGTGTTGTTGTAAACCCCAAAATGGGGTGTGAATCATGTTTTTTAATATAAACTGCTTAACAAAAGGTGATCACAAAGAGTATAGGACTAGGTCTCTTCTTGAGACAAAACTGCTTGTTCTTAAAGCTATTGTGTTTTTTCGATTATAGTTTTTTGATAGGTTTTTTCTTATTCAAACTAGAAAACATCATATCACTATGATAGTTAATCTTAGATAGTGTTTGTATTTGAATTTTATTTGGTATACTGAATTAAAAAGTTAATATAATTATTTAGAGTATTTTAACTGATAACTAATCACTCTTTGAGAATTTACTCAAATAATTAAATCATTTATAAATCTGATACTTTGATTAGTTGGCCAGAATTTTTTTAATTGAGGGGTTTTTAAAAAAAATTAGATACAAATTTATATATGAATTAAATACATCCCCATATTTAGTGTCCTACTCCAACTAACACATTTAATTCTTATTTTGGTAATTTTAAATCTCTAATGAGTATATCTATTATATTTTATAAATTGCAATTTCATTCACTTTGGATTTTTTCAAATTTTCATGAACTTTAGTAGTGTTTTGAATGTAAAAATTAAATTTTAAAAATACTATAGTGTTTTTATTTGATACCCTAAAATTATAATATATGATCACCTTTAATAAGATAATTTTTTGATAGCTTCCTCTATATACAACAGAAAAATTGAACGAAACTGTAAAATATTTAGTCAAAATATAAAAGTTTTTATAAGTCTATTAAAACCTATCCATTTAACTAGTGTGAGTGAATATTATAATACTATTTATTAAATAAGAAGTATAAATATAATAAAATAATCATTTAAAATTAATATAATTCAATTATTTTACCAAAAATCTCTATTAATATTACTTAATGTTTTGTGAAGTATTTTCCTTAAAAAAATTCCTTTTATGTGATCCACATTTATATTTCAAGACACATATTATTAATTTAAATTATTTTTATTATTAATAATTTATTAACACCATTTTAATTTTCAAATGATATTAATTAAGAATAATATTTGTTAATATTTTAAAATATCAACTTGTGATAAAAATAGTTTTATTATATTTTATGATTTTATTCAACAACTAAATTTAAAAAATTTGGAATTTTAAATTAAAAAAACTTCATTTTTAAATTCTTCATGTCAATATTGACTTATTACAAATTTTTGTACACTTTTTAATAAGGTATCTTTTTTGTCAAAAAACGTGGGATTTAATAAAATTATAATTTCCATGATTTTATCACCATGTAAAAAATGACCAAGAAGATTTAAAAAACATTTAAGAAATTTGATATGAATATAAAGAACAAAATTATAAATTTTGAAATATTATTTTTAGAAAGAAGACTTATTCCAAACATTTTTATTACTAATTGAAGTGTCACTTTAATATGGAAACTATTTTTGGAATTTTTGTTTAATAGAATGTTTTTTGTAAATAGATTCTTTTTTGGAATTCATTGAATGAATATTTGAAATTTAATTTTATAATAATTCATTATATTAAAATCAATAAACATGATAATTTTATATTTTATATAATTTTAATGATTAAAAATGATATTTTTTATAAAAAACTTTACACGATTAAGTGTGTTTGTTTGAAAATTAACTTGTCACACATTTAGAAAATATTATTCGATAAATTGTTTTTAAAAATTTAAATTATATGTATCAAATAATTTAAAAGGGTTGTAATTAATCCATTTCATAAAAAATTAATTGAAAAGTTTAGAAATTAATTACCAAGTTAATAGTAAACCAAGTAAATTGTGTCTTACCGCTTGTAAAAGAACTAAAACATTTAAAAATGTTCCTCAAAATTAAGGTTTGATATATAGATTGAACCAGATATATTTAACCAAAATTGTTTTCCAATTTTCTACCATTGACCCCTAAATAGTGTCATAAAATTATTGAAAAATGTAAATTTGATCCCAAAATTACCCTTTCCGTCACTTACAAAAGGGTACTATCTTCCCAACTTCAAGGTACACCTTACCATTGAATTAATACTTTAAAATATGAATTTTGTTTATCCCTTTAAACTTATGAATTGAAAATATTCCCCTTTTCACTTATTGTTATACTAATCCCTTCAAATTCAAGGGGACTTCCAAGGATAATTCTAGTCCCGGACATGTGTATTATCCACTAATTAGTTTTTAATAAGAAATTTTTCATTAATATTTATTATAGACATAAAAATATAATAATTTTTTTATCACATATATATTTAAATTTAATTATATCAAGTTTATTTTCATTATTTATTCATATAACACAACCATTGAGAAAAACAAAATATTTTTTCATTAAGTGCATGGACTACCGCCCTCATGATGTAATGCATTTACTATCTCATAAACTCCATAAAATGTTGGATATATGGAGGGTATTAAAAGATTAATATTTTTTTGGGGTATAATTAATTTATTATAGTAAAACATATAATCTTATTAATTATATGAGCAAAAAAATATCATTGTTATTTTAATAGTTTAATATAAGTATGCTAAGAGGATAACCATTTATTAAAATTGTGTAAGATTTTAATATCAATTAATTCATCTTATACTACATTATAATTCTAATATATAATAATAAAAATAGAAAATATGATCATTTCTCTTATGGTATAATAATATTACAACTAAACCTCCACATAATCATTCATTAAATTAGGGTATGTTCATGTTTGGGTCAGTTTAACAACTAAATAATGGAATAAAATGAATGTAATCATCAATGATTGTGATAATTTATTTATTGGTTTAATATAATAAAAAAATTAACAACTATTTTGTTTATTAAAAAATTATTTAAATATTTAACTCATTAATTTAGAAATATCCTTTCATTCGTTATGATTCAGAGAAACATGATCATCATCGATTTTATCATCAAGGTGGTAACAAGAAATGAAATGAAATGAAATTAAATATTTATAAAATATAATTCATAATATATTATAATATAATATATTATCTAGAAATTATGACCTTTGAAATAATAATAAACACATACATCGTTATTATGAAACTAGTATAAACCACAAAAACAATAAACACCTGATGAGGAAAATCAAGAGAATTCATGTAGAGAATAAATAATTTTGAAGAGTTTAAATGAAAACTTATATGAATAATGTTATTAAATAAGTAATTATGACTGCTATGTTTGTGATATATGGGGTTAATGTAGGTTCATGAACATCATCACATTTGGTGAGGATTTTCATCCCAATTTCCCTTCATTGAGACAAGTATTGTATTTATGAGACTATTTTTATTTATATATTGTGTATATTTCCTCTTGGAGATAAAATATCAAGAATTGTCTTTTATTAATTGAATATGAATTTCAATTGAAAGCCTTCATTTTCTAGGGTTTTTTATGTTTCTTATTTTTTAAGGATTTTCTATGTCACAATTCTCATTCATTCATAAATTATACATTTTCTACACCATGTTCACCTAATATAGTGATATATTATTTTACTATCCCATGAATTTTATTTTTAATGTATTTCATGTGATTTAATACTGACATCATGTTCCACTAATCATGTTTCTAGTGATTCATTTATCTCTTTGGTAATCAAAATATTTTGTAACTCAATTTCTGTTTATTGAGTTATGATCATTATTTGAAATTATTTCATGTATTTTGGGTAAATTATACCATTTTATTGTATTGTATATTATTATATCATTGATTTCTAGGGATATATATTCCTATGAAATAATCCCATTGAATGATATTTCTCAATTCTTGGGATATGTTCTATGTAAACAATCCACTTTCTTTCTCCATGTCACAGATTGCTTTCACCAAGATGAGGGAAAGGGATAACATATTTACAAATCCTTCCTTCCTCAAGCTGAAGGAGAGATAATGACCCCCAATAACCGCCTTCAATAGGCCCCAGATTGGTGACTATCACCAAGGGTATAGAATCACATGTAATATAGATGGAATTAACCTTTTTATTTAGTATGATCGAGAGATAAGATAGTTAGTCCCAAACAACACCAAAACTAGAAGTAAAAGTAAAGCCGAAAAAATCATTTCCCATATTCATGTTTTAGATAAAAAGTACTATAGCATAAGAAAAATCCAATGGTAAATACCAATGAAAGGAAAACAACAACAACAACTATCCCAACGTCTGAAATAGTACTGTCATGCATGGTCCTCGAATTCCTCTTGGAAACCTCAAATCCATTTTATATACATTGGATGATTATATAGGTATACTCAGAAGGGAAAACCAAAAGATCTAGTGCATAAGTGGTGAGGCATTCTAATGTCCCGTGAGAAAAGGATTCAACCAAAGAACATAGCAAGGAAGATATCAACTAAACGTCACCAAGGAACACTCCCCAAATAATTAAAGTAAAGTAATAGTTATAGCACATTGATATTTGGGTACCCCAAACCACTTTCCTACTAGTTATTGAAGAAATACTACACGTTAGACCTTCCCTGCCAATCTCACTGTATTCCCACTACCATACCCCACCAGCACACACCTGGGCTATCACAACCACACATCCCACCCAAAAACACCAGGTCCACAACAACCAATCATAACCATGCCCAAACACAAATGGTCCAAAAAAATACCGCCATGCCCGATGAAACTTGGGCCCGAAAAACCTTCCACGCTCGAAGACACCTGGGCCCAAACAACTATTGCCACGCCCGAAGACACCTAGGCCGCATCCCGAAGACACTTGGGAAGCAACCTACCTGCACACACCTCGGCCAACCACCACCACATACCCTACCCAAAGTATCTAGGGCTATAATGGACCTCTGTTCGTCACATCTTGCCCAAAGAATATTGGGATACTTGGTAAAGGGAGCAGAAAATGAGCTAATGACCAGCCACTCATTGGAGTGTTTGGAAAAAACACCCTCCCCCATGCAATGGGGGTGTTCAGTATAAAGTAATCAACTTGGGAGGGATGTGAATAAGAAACATAAGAACTAAAATTATACATATAGGTAAAAAATCACTCATCCCAACCTAGGGGTTCTGACACTAGCCTATACACAAATACCATCGTCACTATTCATTTACAAAAAGCACAACAGCTACAAACAAGTCAAAAATCATTCCCGCAAAACAATTCCCCATTTAACCCATTCTTGTTTTCATATTCACGTGACTATATTTAAGTAATTATTCACTACCATGAAACAAACAGGCATAGCCATAAGACAAGGAAGGAAAAATAGATAATCAGTAATTTAAGCATCCACATCCAGTTCTCTTGTAAAGTCACGACAACAATAGGGATATGTGAGATCCCTCAAAGTACTGGAACCAAAACAAGCCCCACCATACGACCCCACAAGACCTTATATCCTCAAAACAATGACTGCACCACAACAAGGGATCCCATCCCCACCCATGTCGCCCCACTAGCATCAAGCAGATCAACCCCACATATTACCAAAGATAGGGTAAGAGATTTTTTAGATTTACACACTTCTTTCCTTTAGATCTGTCTTTCAGTTTGGTTAACTGGTTTGACCACAGAAGGATTATTAATCATTGGGAATATATTTAATCTTCCAAGTTTACCTGATTAACCAGTTTCCATGATATAGTCATTCAATCACAGAATTATCCAGAAAACAAAGGTTCATTAGTGCACAAAGAAGGACCACCAATGACTATGATTTTCAGCAGACATAAGCCCATATAATTCAAAACATATAAGAAAGTGTATAAGAGTACAACAACATCATCATACACACACTATATTTCTTTAAAATTCTGTTTATTATCATCATTAAGGTTTGGTTTCATCCATACCCATAGAAAAATTAGTGTACTTTCCTTGCATGATACACAATAAAGAGAGACAAAGGAATAACCCTACTTGGATGATCAATGATCGAAGTTTCTTTCCATGAGCCAAGTACTGGGGATGCATGAATTGAAAAGGAGGAACTCTAGGGACTCTAGGAGTGGGCAGAAAAGCTCCATCATAGGCGCACCACTTGACTAGGAAAGGGGGAATCCAAACGTACCAAGGAGAAGAAGGAAACCATCCAAGAGGGAGAATAAAAGAAATAACTCTCGTTCGATAAAGAAAAAGTTAGATCTTAGAGTTACGAGATACGAATTTTGAAAGAATTAAAAGGAGAATCATGGTTTCACCACACGGTTGGGTGGTTACACATGATGGAATTAATCTCCATTTAATAATTCACTTCTGAGAGGTATCCATAAAAGTAATGTGTTAAACAGTTTCCATTAATTCAAGGAAAACACGCAACCGGGGAAGAACTGTAAAGTACAAGTAAAGGCGTGACATCGAGGAAAATCCACATGTTTTGGTAAGTCAAGGGTTTCCTGTCTCTTGGGGGATTTTAGATATCATTTATGGGCTCCAAAAGGACTAAAAAGGGGAATTAAACACGTTTACATCAAAATATAGGTTGCGAGAGCATAAAAAGTCAGAAACTGGAAAAGAACAAGGGTGGAATACTATTTTCTGATACACCGTAAGTGGTGCCACAACCACGGTGCCAAAGAAAAGAGGTGACACTATTTCGGTGTGCAACCATGGCGATGCCACAATTATAGTGCCACCATTTTGATCTACGACCGTTACGGTGACATTGTCGTGGTGCCACTCACACATTGCCACTGTGGGTTGTGCCACTATTTTGGTGTGTGACTGTGACTTGTGCCACCGTTTTGGTGGAACCGTTTGATGGAACTAAGTTTTAGTAAAATTCATTAATGATCCCCTGCCCGAGCCACTACATCAAATACCTCTCAGAATATTCTCACCATTGAGAATTTAAACTAGACAAGAAAATAAGAGAGGGGTCTGACAACCACCTCGAAAGATACCTCTCAAGAGTAAACCCCATCAACATCTAGGAACACCTCTCCATCAAGTAATCGCACAACATATAAAGATGTCACTATCCAAATATATGGATCAGGTAGTCCTTTCCCCCATGTCAAGATACTATATGCTTTGGGAGGCACTGACTCGCCCGCATGGGTTTAATCGCATCCACTATAATGCTTCTTGATTAGGGAATGAGTCCTCCCTTCTCCACCGTCAGGACCCTTCACACACTTTTAGAGAACAAGTAAAATGACACATTCAAAGTTAACCAGGTTAAGCACTACATCACAATCAAGTACGAAACAAAATAGGGAAAAACTCAAAACAGCTCTAGGTACTGGGCATGCATTGGTGCCTCCATTTCCCAGGTACTCTCCTTGAGGCCACCATGCCTCCATAACACACGAACCAAGGGAATGGTTCTTCCACGAAGCTCCTTATCTTCACAACCTTCGATCTGCATTGATCACTCTATGAATGTTGCATCATCCTCAATATCCAGCTTTCCCTAGTCGAGGACGTGCGAATCATTGTGTAGAAACCGATGGAGTTGAGACACATGGAAGACGTCATGCACTCTTAGTAGTGGGGGCGGTAGTGCCAGCTGAAAAATCACTTCGCTGACCCACCGTAACACCTCGAAGGGTCCGACGAACCTGGTAGAGAGCATACTCCCCCTGCTGAACCTCCATTGTCCACACTGAGGGGAGACCTTTAAGAACATGTTGTCCCCGACCTCAAACTCTAAGGGTCTCATTCTACTATCACCATACGACTTCTACTGGTCCTGGGCCACCTTCATCCTCTCGCGTATAAACTGAATCATCCCCGTTATGCTCTACACCACTTCCAGGCCTACAACACCTATTTCCCCAAACTATTTCCCACACATGGGTGAGTGACACAACCTCCCATACAAAGCTTCAAATGGAGGCATGCTAATGGTAGAGTGATAGATACTATTGTAGGAAAACTCTACCAGAGGCAAGTGTCACGCCCATGATCCCACATAGTCTAAAATAGATGCACATATCATATCCTCCAATGTCTGGATAGTGCACTCTGTCTTCCCATATATTTGTGGGTGGAAAGCGGTGATGAGGCATAGTTGGGTGCCAAAAGAATGTTGCAATCCTTTCCAGAACTGTGAGGTAAACTATGTATCCTGATCGGAGACTATGGACATTAGAACTCCATTAAACCGCACCACCTCGTCCATGTACCACTGTTCTAGGGAATCCACCGCACTCGACTCCTTGATATCCAGAAAGTGAGCTAATTTCATCAGCTGGTCCACCACTACCCAGATAGCATTGCAACCCCCTAGAACTCTGGTTAGTACGGTGATGAAATACATCAAGATGTCATCCCACTTCCACTCGGGGACATCCAAAGGGTTTAACAGAACTCCTAGGATGTGGTGTTCAGCCTTCACCTACTGACATATGAGACACCTTGCCACCAAATCTTCCACTGACTGCCTTACCCCAGGCCCCCAAAAAATGACTCCTCAAGCCCGGAAACATGTTGGAAACTCCTAGGTGCACCACCATGGGTGAGTTATGGAACTCACCAAGAACTATCTTGTGAATTTCCACTGGGATGAACAACTTCCCATGAAACTTCTTCTAATTCTGCTCGTCTTCCAACCATCCTTATGGAGCATTTCCCTGGCTAACACGATCACACATCACTTCAGACTCTATGTCCCCGCATTGAGACTCCTCCACCTGCTACAACAGAGAGGTTTTCACTATCATCTAGAATATACAGCATCTTCCATCCTCCACCATTTCATCTAGGTATAGGGTAGCCGATGCCTCCATTGCCTTCCGATCATCTACCAACTCTCAAACCACATCCTTCAGTGACTTCCTCACTACTAGAAAACATGGTTATAGCCATGGACCTATAGCCACGGTTTTATAATTCCGTGGCTATAGCTTAGTTTATACCCATAGTTTTATTAAAACTATGGCTATATCATAATTTATAGCCACTGATTAAAAAAATACATAGCAATGTTTTTTTTACTATCAATCGGGCTCGTCCTCCCTATTATGCAACTCCTCTCCTCCCCTGATCTATGAGGTCCTCCTCCCCAGTCTGCAATGCTCTCAGTGACGCTCTCTGGGATGCTCTCCTCCTCTCCTCCCCCGATCTGTGAGCTCCTCCTCCCTACTATCTATGACTCCTCGAACCCTCGACTTGGACCTACTCTCCACGCACTCCTCCCCGATGTCGCTACTACACTTCCCGGCCATCGGTGTTTCACAGTGACCTCCCCACCCTCATGCTGTAATTTCTCCTCCCACCCTCGACCCTCTCACCCATCGAATACTTTTACTCCCTCGTTGTTCCTCCTCCCTCGCCGTTCCTCCAGAGACCGAATGGGCATGGATTCTATCCTATAAATTGATTGGACTTTTAGTTTTTTTCTTCGCCCGCACGCTTGGTTTCTCATCAATATGTGAAATTTTAAGAAATTTTAAAGGGATTTCAATGCCGGGATTTAGAGTTTAAGGGAAATTTTGAATAGGAGTGCCCAGGATGAGCCGACTCATCTTTCTCAATTGGTTCTGGACATTGATAATAGGTTTTGAAATTTATTTGGTTTCTCTTGTTCCGTTGGGTTTTTCAAAACAAGAGCTATGGAATCCCTTTATATGTTTATACCTTCATTTGATATGATCCTAAATGAACTTCTCCGCTTTGAAGTAATTTCTCAAGATAGCATAGAATCTTCATGAGGTCAAGCCCTCCCCAAGAAAGATATATTTTTTCTGAATGGATTCAGTATGTTTCCACACTGAATTATCACAATCCTTAAGTGGGTAGGCCCAGGATTTTTCTTACACATTCAAACTAGGGATGAATTCATGATTAATTTAAAAAACTTGAATAAGGACAATTTAGTTAGTGGGGATGGAATTTTTCCCTAGATGTCAACCGATTGGTTAAAAATGTATATTTCTTAGTGATGCTTCATAATTTTTTTCTATTAATAGTACATGAATTCAAAACCAGAGTTAGAGCTACAACTTTTTTGATAGTGGACCAACTGTCCATAAGGAGGTTAATTAATATTGCGATATTGGTACTGGAAATGATTTATCATTTTAGGGGTGTATAAGAATGGTAATGTGTCCCTACTAACTCATGGTCCCTTTTCATGTTCATTGGGAATGGGAAATAGGCCGCATTCAAGGATATGGATTCATAAAAAAATATAATATTATATATACACAATTCTAGCCATACTTAATATTTACAGGTTTGGTGAATCCATTGACCTTGTAAGAACTCAATGAAGTTTACCAGAAAAATCACCATAACTATTTTTGATACGTAAAATATTATTTTCTTACTAGTATCTTACACATTTATATTATTTAACTTAATAGAAATATAAATGAAGACCATTCTAATATTTTGGTTTCCTAGGTTATGAAGATATGTTTTAGGTATAAGTACTAATGGTGGACATCATTATGGTATATTTTTATGATATTTCATTACGATTGAATATTTTTTATGATTGCAAAGAAAAAAAACTATTATAGTCCTTATTCATATATTATTGTAAAGTAATTTATATTCACCTAATATTATGTAATATATTTTTATGTTAACCCTGGATTTCTATACATTCTGCTTATGTTGCATGGTTGGCAGTATGTTAATGTAAATTATGATATTGTGATGCGAAACCATTCTACCTTGGATAAGATAATTTAACAAAGCTGGCACATTATTTTGTAAAATTTATAAGATCCTAATGTTATTTTGTGACTTGTACCCCTCTTGGATAGAGGAAATCACATGGTTAGTGAACGGTTTGAAAAACCATTATGTCAAACCATACAGCCCTTAAAAAGTGTGATTTTCACATTTCCCCCCATCGATATTTATCATGGCTCGGAAAATATTCTCCTAATTTCTTCCCCTTTCATCCATGGTTATGAACCTTAATGCCCAAATCATTACAAGGGTGGATATCCTTTAATTATACACTGTTCGGAGCACCCTTGGTTTCAAATCAATGCTCCGTGTTTCTCTAATACTCCTATTTCTTCAATTTTTCAGATTTGGGTTTTTTTACTTTGCAATATTCTTCTGAATCCCTTAAGTGTTTTTTTTCTAGTGTATATTAGGTTGGGGTTTGGAAGGGTGTTCAAATCCGAGTGATTCTCTATGTTTGTGCATGTTGTTTTCTTCAGAATCTAAGTACGTCATCTACAAGTTATATCCAAAAGTTTTATTGTTAATTTGTTCATGTGCAGTTATGTTCATGGTTCTATATTGTTTTTAATTTGGTTCCTTTGTTAAGGTTTGGAAAAATGGTTGGATAAATGATAAAACGAACACCTCATGATCCCCATGTGATGTGTGTAGGATGATTTCACCTATTTAGTGCAACCCATGGGGTGATTCAACATTTCACAACATGGAAAACTAAAATATTAAGAATATGGTTGATTTGTGTTGAATTAAAGACCATGATAAATATGTTGAAATTTTAGATAAATTATAAGAGTCACCAATGGTTGTTTTTAAGTTATTGAAAATGGGAAATGGTATAATTTGGAATGATATGAAAAAAATTTCTATGGATTAATGTGAATCTTGGAAATGGATTATGAATTTGTGATGTACATGCATATATAGGTTAATTCATAAGAATATAGGAATGTGATAAATGGGATAATGCACCTAAATTGAGTAAACGGTTATATGGGTTAAGTAATTGGTGTTGATTAATATTCTAAATGGGTTAAGGTATAAAAAGGGAAATGGGTCAAATGGGTTAAGCGATATAAATGGAAACTGTGTTAATGGGTTATGTGTTGATATTGTGTCATATGAAAATAAATATGAATTGTGATGTTTGTATGTATGGAATATTTATGGATGCGATATGTTATATGTGGTTAATAAATACATAATAATTTGATCATGTTCTGGTTGTATGGGGGGAATTGACTTCAGTTTCAATACACACGGGTCGGGTTGGATAGATGCTCTAAACCCTACCCCTATAATACATGAGTTAGGGAGTCGGACTGAGGATATGTTCCCTTAATAGTTTTTTGGATATGACTACATGGAATGAGGCTCCATGGTAAGTGTAATTATTTGGTTATGATATGTTTATCCCTAGCGAGATAGGGAACATGACTTATTCACTTATGCATATTATTTTACCATATTAGGCCATTGTTTAAAAGATATAAATGCCTAACCTATTTGAACATGGGATGAAAATGAAATAAGTTATTAAGATCGTATAAGTGATAAAAATGGAAATAACAAAGGAAATGGTTAATGTGTATATAGTTAACCGATAATACCTGAGTTTTCTTTTGTTTTCTATCTTATTTACATTGGACCTACATACACTATTTGTTTAGAATGGATAATTTATAGACATCATTGGTGATGTCCTACTGAGTATTACCCACACCTTAACCAGGACATCATTGGGTAACTGAGATTATTTCATCATTGTATGTCTGAACAAGGGCAAAGGCCCTCTTTCGGGGAATTTAGTTATCTTTGGGAAGAGCATGAATGGGGATCAAGAATTGGAGTCTGGACCAATTTTGGGGATTCCAAGGTTTCAATTAATTATTGGGTTTCTTTCTCAATTAACAATGTTATCTTGACATGATGTATTATTGTTTGGTTATAGTACATACCCTCTTGGGAAACAGTTTGTAATTCATGTGTCCAGTTATTGTTTATTTTTTCATTTAATTCATTTGGTATCTATTATGCCTTACATCGGTAAGGAGGTTTTAGAATCCCCACATGATCCCTCCTACCCATTCTACATATAAGAAACCTCTGGTTTGTGTAGGGTGTTAAGGGGGTTGAAAACATGAATGAATGGAGAAAATTTTCTATTATGTTCATGTTACATGGTTGGAAAATAGTTAGAGTAAACCACATGACCTTGTAAAGATTAATTTCAGACTGATGGAACATATTTTTATAAACTGTGTGAGATCCCCGGTTCACAGTGTGACTTAGACCCCTCTTGGACAAATATTGGGGCAAAGTTTGGGTATGTTATGGAAAACCATGTAGCCAAACTGTGTGCCGCTTAAAAAGTCCATTTTTCCCATTTTCCCCTTGTATTTATCAAACCTAACTCAATTTTCTCATCATTTATTCACCTTAAAACCATAGATATGATCCAAAATTCTCATATCTCTACATGGGTTGATCTCCTTTTATTCTATTCCATTTGAAGCACCGTTGGTTTCAAATAAAATCTACGGGTGAGTCTAATCCTTATATTTCATCACTTTTTCATATTATGAAATGTGTATTTTCCCATATTCTTCCAATGACCTTACAACGTTTTTTCTTTTCAGGTCGTATGTTGTGGTAATGAGTGGTGTTTGATTCCGAGTTAAGGGGAATGGTTGAGCAAACAATATTCTTTAGAATAGAGGTATGCATTCTATAAGTTATATACAATTTTTTTATTATTGATATTTGATTGTGAGGTTCTGTTCTTATTTATCTCTTGTTGGGAATTTTATTTCTTTTTTAGGGTTTGGTAAATTGGTTAGATAAATTATAAAATTAACCCCTCATAATTTTTGTGTGATGCGTTGAGGATTGTTTTACTGGTTCAGGGCCACCCATAGGGTTCACTAACATTCTTAAAAATGGAAAATTTAATTTTTAAGTATATGGTTGATTTGTGTTGAAATAAATGATAAAATTAACCCCTTGTAATTTCTTTTTATGGTTTATTTGTTTTGAAATGAAGCAATTCCATGATTTTATAATAAATCCCCTCCAACGGAGGTGATCTGTATTCTAAACCAAAGAGTAGTGATAGCTATTTGTAACATGTTTAGATTTGGTTTGAGTCTTTCATATGACTCTTTTTGGTGTTTGTTTTGTGTCAAGTTAGTTTTTGTATTCTTTGAATAATATAAATTTGCTTATCATACTCGTTTAACTCAAAAGATATTGCTCGAGTAGGAATATGCCTTGACCATGACACTTTGCTTTTCACACTTTGAATATTATAAATAAAATTTCATTGTTTATGAAAAGTGAATGAATTTGTAAATGGTTTGTGCAGGGTGTATGATTATTTTCCGTCGTTTTGTTTCCCTTTAGTCGTTGTGTTATTGTGCCACTCGCTACAAACTTCTCTAGTGATCCCTTGTTATAGAATATTAAACAGTTAATCTATTTTTATCATTTGCTGGCAGGACGATGGTCAGAATGTTGCCCCACCTCCTCCCACCCCCTTCACTCCTGGATAGAAGATGCTACCCCGTGGATGTCGCTGGACCGGGCCAACACGCTGCGGTCAATCCACAGTCACGTCGCGGTCACTCCGCAGTCACGCCACGGTCACGCCACGGTAATGCTGTGATTTAGCCCTACTCCAGGACGACACCCCATGACAGTTCGTAGTGATAGTATTACTTGAGTCTTGTGATCAATGTTGATACTGACTAATCACAATTTCTACTGGTGGGGCGACGACCAGAATGTGGCCCCGCCTCCTCCCACTCCATTCGCTCCTAGCCGGAAGATGCTGCCCTGCGGATGTCGCTAGACCGGGCCAACACGCTGCGATGACACTGCGGTCATGCCATGGCCACGCCGTGGACACACCGTGGTCACACCGCAGACATGCCACGGTCACGCCACAGTCACGCTGTGGTCACGCCATGGTCACGCCGCGGTAATGCCGTGATTTGGCCCTTCTCCAAGACGACACCCTGCAACGGTTCACCATGATAGTATTCCATGAGTCTTGTGATCAATGTTGAGAATGACTAATCACAATTTTTTGCTGGCGGGGCGACGACCAGAATGTTTCCCTGCCTCCTCCCTCTCCCTTTTCTCCTGGCTGAAAGATGCTTCCCCGCGGATGTTGATGGACCGGGGAAACACACCGCAGTCACGCTGCGGTCACGCCGCAGTAATACCGTGATTTGGCCCGACTCCAGCCACATCCATCCCACACCAACCCCCTTACTAGAAAACAATGACCTCCTAGGATAAGAATTAGATCTTGGGGAATATTATTCCATGTGTATAAACTTATTACAGTGGTTGTGGATGTTGAAAAATAATCCAATAGGTAATCTATTCTACTTTTAAAATCCTTGTGAAAAGTATACCTTATAGTAGCCTTCTGAATCCTTGGCAGTAACCAATGAATTCCCATCCAGAACCCACATATCCTGAGGAAGAGGCCCTGACCTTTCTTGGTCGACATTTTTCTACTTTAGGAATCTTTGAACCAGTGTGTAAGAATCCTCCACATTGGTTGCTCCATTTGTCACTAGACTATCTTGACAATTTTTACCACTCATAGAAAAAAATGCTCACATCCAATCCGAGTATCTACAGAGGAAATACATTGTTGTCTCATAGAAACTCTACCATCCACCATTAAATTTTCAATGGTATTTCCAACATCGATCACTTCTGGTTCTATGGGTTCTACTCTAAAAAAAATCAAAATACTCATCTATTGTTGCTAATTTGTACTTCATCGTGATTTGTTTTAAAAGGACATTCAAACACTTTTTCACTTAGTTAGTGGTTACATTAGAACATGAACATGTTTCACCTCCTCAATATGCATTTCATTCTTATGCTATGATGAAATCAGATCATAATGTACCACGTCAGGCCATTCGAGATAGGATTCAAACTTCTCCTCAATCTCTTCATTGTTTATCCCTTTCTGTCTGGACTGAAAAGTCCACAAGATTTCTACCTCTCCATTCAATTCCATTTGATCCACTTCCATGAAAAAATACAAATAAGATATTACCTCGTCAGGACATACTGGTTTTCTTGCAAGCAACATCTCCTTGGAATTTCATTTACTAAATGTACATGCAGTGGTTTTTTCACCTCAATTTCCAAAATCTAAGAAACGAGACTCTTGCATCTCCAGCTCTCATGATTTTTCTCACAAGAACTGAAGCTGTTTTTTTATAGTTTTATTAGTTCTTGAATCACGATAATATGAGTTTGAATAAGTCACACCTTTGTAGAAAAGTTTAGTTCCATTATAAAAAACAATCAAGATAACAAAGCTCATGAACTTCCTCCAGCTTCTGCAACGTGTATTCAGAAATGGTCACAACTTCCCAATGTTCATGCCTCCATCAGAGTCAAGTTTTTAGCAGAAATTTTCCCAAAGTTTTCATCCAATATAAAAACTACTGTTAGAGAGAGAAATAAACTACAAGTAATTCATTTATTTCATATTTTTTTCAATGAAAAATGCCTCCATGAAAGAGTCATGCATACCTTCCGATCACAATCATGACTAACAGAAACTAGTCACATAAACCATTTCCTTAGTGTGAGATGCATCTTCAATTTTCCCCACCTGTGTTGTATTTCCTAAATCCTTACTCTCTCTCCAGCTATCGAAAATCTTGGATCAACTTCCCTCATTGAGTGATTTCCCCATGGGAGTATTCAAAATTTAGGTAACAAACCTAACAACATTGAGAGCAGTTGAAAATAGGAAGAAAATAATTGAACAAATAGATATGTCTCACTTGAGATTTCTAGGATGAGAAGGAATGGATATACATAAGGAGGGAGGAGAAGAATCTCAAGGAAGAAGACCACCTCTCCGAGAGATAAGGTCGACACCTCCCAAGTCCCCTACCTCTCAACATCAACTAGCTAAACCAAGCCAATTAATTTGTACCCCCTTCCCGCTATTCTCTCCCCTATTAAATATCTAAAACAAATGCTAAAAACCCATCCAACAAATCCCTAACTACTATAGATGGCCAAAATGGAAAAGTATCGAGAAAGACAACATCACCCCTAATTATTCACTAATTCCCATACACGCCCCAACCATCCCCACAAAAAACTAACTCCCATATATTACTAACATTTCATACCCATTATAAACTCAGATTATCCTCTAAATGGACTACGAATAGCTTTACTCGATTGCTTAAGTAATGGAATGACAACCTATTCTCAAGCACTGTAACAGAAACCCCTATAGGTGGCTTTGGGGGCATCCTAAGTGTTAATGTAACTTTTTCCAGTCTTTTCCTTAGAGAATAAGTCTTCTGAAGCTCACTGAACTTACTTTGTTGGCCCATTTTTAGTATCCCATCACAAATAAACCAAACACATGGAAAGCCTAGTTTAAATAATAGAGCTTCATACCCACGAATAGGAACTTAAAATAGCTCTTCTTGTACCAAAAAAACAGGCTGAGAATCAATATTTTTCTCTTCATACCAAAATTTGTAATCTTTAATCCTAAGCACAATCATCGGTGGGTCTCAGCGTGCTTTTTTAGAAGCAGAAACAACCATAGCAAAATATGATTTTATTCACAAAACATTCTGAATTATTCTTAACCAGAAGGATGTAAACTTATGAAAACCTCCAGAAGGTATAAAAAAATCATTTACACTCTCCAAAAGGCTCTAAGTAAGTGAATTATTCCCTTTTAATAGGCTTCAAAACTATTGTATAAAAAAATCTTTTAATCATAAGCACGTTCACGCAGTAGTCACGCTGCAGCCATGTTGAAGTCACACCGTGGTCACGCTGTGATTTGGACCTGCTCCAGGATGAAACCCCGTGGCAGTTCGTAGTGATAGTATTCCATGAGTCTTGTGATCAATGTTGAGACTGACTAATCATAGTTTCTGCCAGTGCGATGATGACCGTAATGTTGCCCCGCCTCCTCCCGCTCCCTTCACTCCTGACCGAAAGATGCTGCCCCCCATATTTCGCAGGATCGAGCCAAAACACAATGGTCACACTGTGGTCACACCACAGTCACACCACGGTCATGCCACCGTCGTCGCAGTCACACCGCGACCATGCCGCGGTAATGCCGTGATTTGGCCCTGCTCAAGGACGATACCCCACGTATAAGTGCACTATGAAAGAATTTAGTAATTATTCACTATATAAGTGCACAATGCAAGAAATAATAGGTGATTAATACGGGAGGGATTCCCTTGTCCTTATTTCATAGAATATGAGAGAAGGTTAAGGCACTAGACATCATCAACGGATAAGAAAATTTATCCCCTCACTGTCTAAAATGGGGAGGTTTCTAGCATTTCCAATAAGGTTGTGGTCCTTATTACCAAATAATTTTATAATTAAAAACACTCCAAGGATACAACCTATTAGATATTATAAATTTAGGACCTTAATTACTATTATAATGTATAATATATTGGACATTCTAGTGTTCCATATGGTCTGACTACACATATATGAAGGATTCAGGGAAGGCCTCGTCTTTATATCTTTTCGGTGAGGTGTCTAAGGGAAGAGGTGACCTAAAATTGGTGACATGAAAATGTATCCCAAAGTATGGTACACCTACGTGGGGAATAGGTGGATAGAAGGGTCTCATGTAGGGTAGAATTGGGTGGACTGGAAGGAACATAAAAGATTGAACTAGATGTACTAGAATGTCTCTTGCAGGATAGACCTGGATGACATGAGATTGATTTTTGTAGGTTGTACCTATGTGAGCTAGAAGTGAATTTTGAAAACAGAAATCCTTGGAAATAACACTTAGGTGAGGCCTTTCTCTAGGATAGTAGGGTTACCTCAATTTTCTATGGAAGGGTTTTGTACAGGTCCTTAGTTCGGGAGGATACCTTAAAGCTAATACTTATGAACTGAGGGTGAGTGGTTACTCATGAGGGTGAATAATTATTCAAACACTTTAGGGCCAATAAAATAACTATTACCCTTAATTACCTCTTCGATCGGGTTTTGGAGAGATACCTAGATGGTTTGGATGGACCAGGAAATGGAATAGGGCAAGTAGAGATTTATGACTTATTCTGATCTTCCATATTTCATAAATACAGAGCCAAAGTCCTATTTATTGGAAATTTTGGGACCCTGAAAGAAGGATATGTCTTGCACAGGGTTCTATCATAGGTTATTCCACTTGGTGTTGGCACATATCTCCATTTTTATGATGACTTGCACAAGTCTGGGGTTGCACAACCTGGCCCTATGTGATTTCGTTGTCTAGGTCTTTTTGTTGGTATTTATTGGGCGATAAATTTTAATTTTTTTTGTTCTTAACTTCCCAATTACTTGAGGTATTTTCTTTTGAATGTATTCATCCTCATATGGAAGTGGTAGTGTAAAACAAAACCATCATGATTTGATTCGATTAGAAGAAGATGGTCTAATCTTTAAGTAATGAAATACAGACGTTGAAATATTCATTGTTTTTTGGTCTCTAGACTCAAATTTACATTCTTGATTGGTCTTGAAGAAAATAACATCTTGAGTACCATGCAAGGGATGAATGGGGAAGGCTGGGCCTTAAAAGTATGTCACGCTGGTGTCATTCATTGGTGGTTCATGCAGTTAGTTCATGAAGGTTTGGTGCACATGCCACCAGTGTATGTGTTTGTGCATTTATAAATAGCATCGACGGCTTGAAGTCTCTTCTTATCACCTTATCAAAGTTTTAGCCACCCTTCAGCTATCCCAGTTCTTTTCTTCTACACAGATGTTTCATCATGCTGGTTTTCTATGAAAGATTCCTGCTAATGCTTTTCTCACATACACATGGTATTCCCTTATCTTCATGACACATATACCTAGTTGGGGTGACCTATGTGAAGTCATTTGGGTGAGTGACCTGCATGAGGTCAATTGGGTGAATGGCCTGTGCGGGGTCCCTTGGGTGGGCGAGTGACCTGTGTGAGGTTGTATTGGTGAGTGATCTGCACCACATCAAACCTATGCCAAATTTTTTAATTTATAAATTTTTTCAAAAAACAAGATTTTATCTCCTATGAAAATGTTGATATATTATTGAATATTTTCAATGGATACCCAGAAGGTTAGTTTTTTTAATGAAAAATATTCTTCCCATTTTTTATAAATTATTAAAATGATTCAGATGGATTATTATGAAGTATTTGATAGAACACTCTTGTACTTGGAAAATCATTTAATGAAACACCACCATGAATATCCTAAGAGTTATTATCTTCCACTATATGGTCATATGATCCTGAATGATGTGCTCATCCTGAAGGTGAAGGATTACCTTACAATCTAATGGTTTCAATAGTAAAATAATTGTACTAATACTAAAATCTCAACCATGGGTGTGTATATCAATGAGGGATCATCACCCATAGCCTTTGTTATGAATCAAAGTATTCAGGCCCTCAATTTAAAACATCAAACTCTTGATTTTATGAAACAATACAATTCTTACATATTTCGTGCTTCCAAAACCAACCAATATAAAGGTTGGAAGGAAGAATGGGACCCACTCCCCAGATGAGGCATCAAACTATTGTGGATGTGGGAGTAATAGGTACCTTATACATGTGTTTATTTTGATGCTGATATGAAGGAAATTGGATTTTATGAGGATTTTTCAGTTTCCTAGATGTATTTATATTGGAATCCAGATATTATCCTCAATATTCTATACTGATGAAACCCATATAAATAAACCTTTCACCTGATGCACTGTGAATTCTTCATTAGTTTATGGGTTTTTTACACTATTTGGCCCTGCTCTAGGACAACACCCCATGGCGGTTCGTAGTGATAGTATTCCATTAGTCTTGTGATCAATGTTGAGACTGACTAATCACAATTTCTACCAGCAGGGCGATGACCGTAATGTTTCCCCACCTCATCCCGCTCCCTTCGCTCCTGGATGGAAGATGCTACCCTGCAGATGTCACTGGACCAGGCCAACACGCCGCGGTCACACCGCGGCCACGCCGTGGTCACACTACGGCCACACCGTGGTCACACCACAATCACGCTTCGGTCGTCGCGGTCATGCCGCATTCCTGCTGCGGTAATGTCGTGATTTGGCCCTGATAAAGGACAACACCTCGCGGTGGTTATCATTGATAGTATTCTATGAGTCTTGTGATCAATGTTGAGACTGACTAATCACAATTTTTGTCGGCGGGGCGACGACCGGAATGTTGCCCCGCCTCCTCCTGCTCCCTTCGCTCCTAGCCGGAAGATGTTGTCCTGCGGATGTCACTGGACCGGGCCAACACGCCGCGGTCATGCTGTAGTCATGCCGCGGTAATGCCGTGATTTGGCCCTGCTCAAGGAAGACACCTCACGGCGGTTCAAAGTGATAGTATTCCATGAGTCTTGTGAACAATGTTGAGACTGACTAATTACAATTTCTCCCATCACTTGTGTTTCCACATTTCATCTAATGAATACCCCATATATATATTGAATCATTCAATAGCACACTAGAAACTCACCAAATAGCAGAAGATCCCAACATATACACCACTTACAAACCAGCAGAAGGAATCGCAGAAGCTCCCAAGCACAAAACCAACAAGAACTCCCAGGGGAAGTATAACCAAGAAAACAAGGCAGCTAAAAGAGAAATATAAAAACCCAAAAAGATTTAGTCACAAATGATAGAAACCAACAATACACACACATTCATGAAATCACTCACAACCACCCACACACACACACCCACCCACCCACCCACATACATGTTGCCAAAATCCATGAGTCATCCAAATGTATAGCTTTATCCAAATAAATAGAACCACTAAACCCCCAGCCCTGCAGCCAACATCAACCAACCAGACCA
The DNA here is from genome assembly GCA_963277665.1 of Viscum album. Lineage (NCBI taxonomy): Eukaryota > Viridiplantae > Streptophyta > Magnoliopsida > Santalales > Viscaceae > Viscum > Viscum album. Next base: position 1,278,677,071 of record OY728151.1, read on the forward strand.
GCATCCCTATCCAAAAAAATCCTAGAGTGAAAGAACTCTAGAAAACCATGCCAACTAATGTCCACTACACCAACACCTACTTTCACAAGAACCATAAACCATACCAGATCCAACCATAATAAGCACCTATAGTAGACACAACACCCAAAATATTAGCTACAAACCAAATCATCCCCAAACCACTATCTGGCCCCATCCATCACCATCTAAACACCTTGCATCAAAATGGACCACCCCACCATAAGAAAGTCTAAAAAACCAGCAGTCAACTAGTACCATCTATCTAAAGTGCCCCACATCACCCACGCCTAACACATCATACAACCAAAAGAATCCCCAAGCAGTCCCTGATCCAAATGTGAGCTAATACCCACCCTGAATCCAACACCTTTAGACCCACCAAGTAGTCAAGATGAACCCAACCTAGAAAGAGAACCACCCATATACTAGAAACATGCCTCCCAACCTGTAGCATCCAGCATCTCATGGAATTTTAGAACATCCACCACAGAAATCCCTACACCATCAACAACCAGAATACACAAGATGGAGAAACCGAACACAAGCCAACTGAAATTACTCCAAACCACCACCTAAAGACACACCCCAAACTATACCCACCACACTAGATAATCGAGAGAACCGAAAGCCTACAATAGTAATACAAAACAAAGAAGAAACACCAGAAATCCAACCCCTATGAACCCAAAACATGTTACCAACCATAGTAGAAATCACAAACCAACCAGCACCATGTACCATGTAAGTGTATCCTATACTACACCATGTAGAAAAATCCAAATAGAAACACCCCCAGCTGAAACCCATCTTCAAAGGTCATATAATTCCAAAAAGAAACACGAAACTCACAACCCCACCTCCTAAATCCTCCACAAGAAACCTATAACCCCACTATGAGGATCTCTGTAAGTTTCTATTGGATAAACCCAGCATCTCACAACCTCAACCTTAAGAAGCATCAAAAGTAACCTGTATACCACTCCCGACGAACATACACCCCTCCACCTAAGTATCCCCTCCCCACCCAACCAAAAACCAGGAAGAACCACAACACACACCTATACAGGGGGGTCCAGTAGGGGGGAAGCTGTTCAGGGGGTCCAGCAGGGGGGCAGCTGTCCACAGGGGTCCAGCAGGGGGGTGGGGGCTGCTCTTCAGGGGGGTCCAGCAGGGGGCAGCTGTCTAGGGGTCTAGCAGGGGGGGCATCTGTTCTAGGTTGTCTAACAGGGGGTGGGGGGGGGTTCTGTCCAGGGGGGGCTACTGTCTGGGGGGGGGGGTTTCCAGGGGGTCCAGTAGGGGGGCTGCTATCCAGGGGGGTCCAGTAGTGGGGGGGGGGGGGGCTGCTATCCAGAGGGGGCTGCTATCCAGGGGGTCCATCAGGGGGAAAGGGATGTGTAGGGGGGATGCTATCCAGTAGGGGGGAAAGGGATGTGTAGGGGGGCTATTGTCCGGGGGGGGGGGTGTCTAGCAGGGGTAGTTATTCAGGGGGGTCCATCATAGGGGGCATCTGTTCAGGGGGGTCCAGTAGGGGGGGTTCTGTCCAGGGGGGTTCAGCAGGGGGGCTGCTGTCCAGGGGGGGCTGTTGTCCAGGGGGTCCAGCATGGGGGGTGGCTTCACTATTCTTTTTTATTGAGTTATATTCTTTTTGAATATTCTAAGATGTTTTTTACTATAATTTTAGGGGATGAGCACTACTATGTTCTACTTTGTGTTGTAGGTACTTTTGAGCCGGTTCTAGACTTCTTTGATTGTTTGTCTTTATAGAGAGACTCATGTAAGTGCAGTTATGTGTTTTTTTTTTGAAAAAGGAGGGGAAAATACCTTATATTGAAAATGAAAAAAGTCTGGAAATAAGGAGATGCGTAGAAAGTTCACATGAGTCATCAAAGGACTCGTCAAGAGCTGCCAAGTTTCTTCCTAGTTTT